>JAJOZX010000872.1:270000-360000 GCA_023014485.1 Bathynomus jamesi | reverse complement strand
ATATCTATAAACATCATGTAAGAATTCTTTAGTGCTACATGTTAGAAATTATATGTATGGAGGAAACTGGAAGGGATAATAAAGTGGGAACCTAGTTGCTGGTGGGGCTCGAACCCGCGTCACATGGTTTCAAAGTTATCGCTCCTTCCGATCAACACCATCCAAAACCTTCTGAAAAAAGGGTTCATTCAAGCGAGACCAATATTTACACGCTGTCTGACCAACCATTTGCGAGGTTCGAGTCCCACTTGCTCCGAGTTTCCCCACTTTATTGCCTTTTCCCTCTCCATATTACTTAAGTCTAGTTATTGTACTTAAAATGCATTTACATATATATAATATAGCAATGTTTACAGCACATTATTGTTTTTCAAAGCATTTACTCCTGTTTACAGCCCCAAATACACACTCAATGGGGTTGTTGTCATGTTATCCTTTCAAGAAACGGCATAGGAATGAAGAACAGCAATTACTTTTGTAGCTACGATCTTTGAAATTTCATCTCGAATTCAGGTAATAGCCTCAATTCTCTCATCTGATAGTATATATACGAACAACGTTGCTGTTCGAATTGCTCCATTGATTGTCGTGAAGTTTACAAAAAATTATACCATATTACAAATAAAGTAACTACTCGAAGTATTTTCTAGACACGTGACTGTATTGTGTATCAAGTCTTGACAATGACGACAAAAACAAAAAGGATCACGGAAAAACGACAACAATGACAGAAACCGCGACAACGACCACGAAATGACGATAACTCGGTACGGTGACTTTGGCAGGCTGCGGAGAAATGATGCAACGACGAAATGATGATGACTTGTACATAATAACTAAATTTAAAAAAATTATTAAAAAAAAATGCATGGCGTAGATTAGAATAAGTACTTTGGTATTCGTGCTATCCTTCATTTTCCGCTGTCTTCTGATGCGTAACTGAGTAAACGAGATGTAAGCATGGTGTGATTGAAACTATTCTCTTCATTATACTTTTTCCTACAAATCTTATTTCACCACTATTTTCTGTCAGCAGTGGCTGAGAGAGAGAGCCTTGTCTGTTCTATACTTTATTATTACTACTATTCCCGTGTGAAAGCTTTACGCGTCCATAAGAGTAAGCATGGTATAAATTTTAAGTATTCTTTATCTTCATTTGCTATTTCTATTTTTTCTACTTCCTTCTTGAGCTACCTAGAGTGGATCTTAAGATCTTTGTTAGCCTGTAACGCGAGAAAGATACGAGAGTTCGCTTCGATCTTCCCACAGTAATAATGACTATTATTAATAAAATAATATCTATTAAAGTCAAACGTTTTTCAAAATTTTCTTTTCAGATTTTCAAAAAAAAAAAAATTATTTAATGTAAAATTTAAAAAATCTGAACTGTCATTTTCATTTTTTGAGGGGTAACTATAATATTCTTTACAGTTTTGCCTTGCACGAACAACAAAGGTCATATATATATATATATATATATAATATGCTACGTCGTGGCCAATGTCGTAACACCGCTTCCCGAAGATCAGCGAAGTTAAGCGACATTGGGTCTGGGTAGTAGTTGGATGGGAGACAGTCCTCTGCGCCCAGATTATGTAGCGACCCGTGGTTCGGATCCCACGTAAAGCTGTAGGTCCCCTCCGTCATATGACCTTAGATGTTGCGAAGGAGGTTAAACAAACCCACTTAAAAATATATATATATATATGTAAAATTTTCATGATTTTCTTTTTAATTTCTTTTAATTTTTAAAAATTTTCCTCCCGTATATCGATACATTTATCTTTTTTTAATTTATTTATTAATTCCGTTTCGTTTTCGGAAAACGGTAAAAGGCAGTAATTTAGTATTGCGTTAGTAATTAAGGTCCAAAAATAGCGAAATTCTCGTGTGTGCTGAGCAATTGGAAGACCCACGTTTTTCCTAGATTGCTGCAACTTCCTCAGAAATACGATAATCTTGCCTTTCATCTATTTTCCAAAAATTCTTTGGTTGGCTTTTAAAAATAGGAGGAAAATGTTATGCAAAGTAAGTCCTTTTTTTTTTTAATAATTAATAGTAGGAATGTTGATCTAAGCAATGAGCTTTCCAAAAATCAAAAAAAATTTACACAGTTAATGAAAGCTTTGCTCAAATATTTTTTGAAAAGATTACATCAAACGAAAGATTTTACTCTCTCTCTCTCTCTCTCTCTCCAGGGTCAAGGTATTTTCTTCAACCTTTTTCCGTACCTGCCTCTGGCAGGGATGGAGCGGAGGGTGGGGAGAGAGCCTTCTACTTTTCTATCCAGTTTTCTACTACTGCTAGGATAGTTGAAAGAAAAATAAACTTTTAATAACAGGAACCTCCCAGAGTGGACCAAAAGGTCTTTGAGGCTTCCTCTTGTTCTTGTAACTCTCTCTCTCTTTAGGTTTTCAAGCTCTTACGCGGGTTCAACGATGTCGATTTTAGAAGTATGTTTAGTTTAAATGATAACCCAACTCGTAACAATGGTTGGAAGTTGGATTTGAAAAGGTTTAGGACTAGTGTGTGTGGGAATTACTTTACGTATAAGATCTGTGACACATGGAATAGGTTACCTTCGGAAGTTGTGAACAGTTCCTCTGTGGATCAGTTCAAGAAAAGGTTAGACCAAATCTTGCACACTATTTGAGTGTGTACAAAATTTTCCCTGGCACCCGTTGCCATTGGTACCTCCTCGGTATGGGCCGCAAGGCCTTTTGAGGTACTTCTTTTCCTTGTAACTCCTTGTAACTCTCTCTCTCTCTCTCTCTCTCTGCGAGCGCGAGCAAAGGAAATTATACGTCAATATAGAGAAAACAATTCATTCATTTTAAATTAAATATGTGCACATACATAGAGTGACGGTCTGGTTTGACAGAATGTATGTAAACAAGTAGGGAATTGCCTTCGTATGAAACACATATAGACGTTTTGTATACACGGAAAATAATGTGTTTTGAATCGAAAGAAACATTTTTTGTTTGTTTTCGTGTTTAAGAAACGCATGTTTTTAATATGAAAAGTAAGTACGCAAGTTTTCAAATGCAAACATTAAAATTCCGTGTATTCTACAG
The DNA here is from genome assembly GCA_023014485.1 of Bathynomus jamesi. Taxonomy (NCBI): domain Eukaryota; kingdom Metazoa; phylum Arthropoda; class Malacostraca; order Isopoda; family Cirolanidae; genus Bathynomus; species Bathynomus jamesi. The sequence goes on along the minus strand of JAJOZX010000872.1, from coordinate 356,923 downwards.
TAATCTCAAAATTTTACTGCTTTTGAAATCGGAAGATTTTGAAATGTTTCGAAATACGCACGTTTTTCATAAACATGTACGTTTTGAAACAAAAAATGAAACGTGTATATTTTGTAAATATTCATGTTTTTAAATAAAAACTTGCAATCATTCAAAAAGCACTTGTTTTGAATTACAAAAAAAAAAAGGTACCTTCTGTAATATAAAACTTGGGTGCATGTTTTGAAATCTGGCAAATTTTTTAAAACAGAAACCTTCCCTAAATATTAAAGAGACAAACTGATCGAAATATATACATCCGTTCCTATATAGAATATCTCGCCAAAAAGCTTTATATTTTTCATATATAGTAATTATTTCATGTAAAAAGCTTTTTGATGTCTTTATCTAATTTTACAAGGAGGTTATTCTCAATATGAAAATTTGGTTCAAAGGAATTTGTTTTCAAAGTAGAAGATATCAACAAGTAAAGTTCTTTGATGCTCGAATATAATATATAAATATGCAAGAATCTTCGAATATATTATTACAAAAATTATTTAATTATTTCTTCTAATTTCAAAATATAATAACTTATATTTAATAGGTTTAAGTCTAAACTAGGCCCTTATATAAGCTTATTACGAAACATATAAGCTGATATATTATTACTTGCTATTATATTTCGCGAACAATATTACTTTCTATATTAATTAAGTAGGATTTTAATGCATATTAATGATGTACATTGAATATAACCTTAATGATACACTGCATAAATCAGAGGAGAAATGGTTGTTTCAAATTAAATAGTGAAACTGCTTTTGAATGACAAAAGATCGACGCTGGTTCTTTGTTAGCAGTTGCGAACTTCAAGTGAAATAACCCCTCCCTTTGCTTTTGGAAACTTCCCCTTTACACCCCTCTTCTCTCTCTCTCTCTCTCTCTCTCTCTCTCTTAAAGGAGAGCTGCAGAGATACAGGTAGAGTTGAACTGGCGATAGCAGGTGAAACTATTTTCATTTTCTCTGTATATGCAAAGGATTAATGGGGAAACTGTATTGATTTTTGGAATAAAACTATATTTAACAAAACCCGCGTTATATGACGTTTCATTTATAAGGAATTTTGCGTAATTCTGATATATATTCTGTGGGGGCGTTATTTTGAGTTTAATTTTTAAATATTATCACGTAATAAAGTTTGACTCATTATTCTGTGAGAAGAAACGTTTCTTTAAGAAATGTTTAGAAAGAGAAGGTGCGCAGTGCTTATTGAGAGAAGAATCTCTTGAATATATCTGTCGTAATGAGAGAGAGAGAGAGAGAGAGAGAGGTTTTGACCTATACTTATGGCATACAGTCGTAGAAAGGTTTTTTCTTTGCTCCTATACTTTCTCATCCCACGCCACGAGCGGGAAAATGATCGTTCTCACATCCATTTCCTCGCATCAAAATAGAGAAACTTCTCCCCCAATGGGTGTCGTTATGGAACATAACGACTTTCTGCATTTGTTTTTTTGGAAGAGCAATAAATTCCGCGAGAGGGGAGTGCACGCTCTCAGTTACATTCCCGGGATGTAACCTTCATTTTGAGTTCCATTTCAGGTCATGTTTAACCTTTATTCTTGTAAGCAAAAATTGACTATCTCACTCGTTCTTCATTTTTTACCCGATTAGAAGTAGTTGTTAATAAGTTGTTATAAAACATAATGCGTTGTAGATAGTAAGAATGGTTGAAAATAACGCATCATAAGAATTTTATATATATATATATATATATATACACACATTCAACTGCAAAGAACACGCAGTATAAATAACGTAAAGAAACGACGCTTGTATAGGAGATATTCCGCGCAAGACGAGAGAGAGAGAACGGAACAAATGAAAAAATGAGGTAACCACCTGGGAATCGAACCCGGGATCTTCCGATTGCCGGTCAGACGCGTTATTTATACTGCGTGTTCTTTGCAGTTGAATGTATATAATGTTACGGCATGCGGGAGGTGCCCCCTTGGGGCATTGGTTTCTGCGAGTATGTAGAAGAATTACGGCATTTGGAAGGGTGAGGTCCATGGTGTAATGGTATCGCGTCTGACCGGCAATCGGAAGGTCCCGGGTTCGATTCCCAGGTGGTTACCTCATTTTTTCATTTGTTCCGTTCTCTCTCTCTCGTCTTGCGCGGAATATCTCCTATACAAGCGTCGTTTCTTTACGATATATATATATATATATATATATATATATATATATATATATATATATGACGACAGAACCTAAGCAACAATGCTATCAAATATTATGGAACATTACGCCCTTACCCAGGAAATCGGTGAAGCCACGAGAAAGGAGAACGTTTTGGATTTAATCTGGACAAATAACAACGAGATAATAATAAATAAAAAAGTAACGCACACAGAGTTCTCCGACCATAACCTCATCGATATACAATTGAAGTTAGCACCCAGAGGTCCGAAAACGCATCCTAGAGAGGCAGATGGAATATTTGAAGGCTTAAACATAAATTCAAAGAAAGTAAATTGGGAAAACGTAAATAAAGATTTAAAGGAGGTAAATAGGGAATTGCTACGACACGAGAAGACTCCACAAGAAATACTATGTATAATAGAGACGCAAACCAAACATATAATACTGAAACAGGAAAGAAAACGTAGCAAGCTCGAGAGGAAAATCAGGACTCTATTCAGGCAACGAAGACAAACTGTAAAACATCTCCACAGATGCAGAACTGATGCAAAGAAACTCAAACTAGAGAGGAAACTTGGCGAAATAGAAATGGACCTAAAGCAAACATTCATACATAAGACAAACGAGGAAGAAAACAAGGTAGCAGAAAACATAAAAAAATAACCCAAAATACTTCTACACGTTTGCGAAAAGGAAAATGCAGTGTAAGGAGAGGATTGGAATGTTGATAGACGGGGAGGCCGAATACACAAATGACCCGAAAGAAATAAGTGAACAGCTTAGGGAACAATTTAAATCTGTGTTTAGCACCACTAAGTCCGAGATGGAAGTGGAAAACCCAGACGAGTTTTTCGACATTGATACAGATCAACCAAGAATAAATCCCGGCACAAACCTATTAATGGACTTCGAGTTCACGGAAGGAGATGTAATTACGGCCTTATCACAGATGCGAGACAATTCAGTGCCAGGGTCAGACACATGGAGTGCCACATTTCTGAAGAAATGCAGAGAGAGTATTGCAAAACCGCTGTACTTACTATGGAGGAAATCACTTGACACAGGACAAATTCCACTCCCCTTAAAGAACGCAAACATTGCCCCCCCTACTTAAAGGTGGTAACAGAGCAATGCCCAAAAATTATCGGCCAGTGGCTCTCACCTCACACCTTATAAAGTGTTTTGAACGCATAATTAGGGGCAAAACTACCTACTACCTACAAGAAAAAGACTTATACAACCCATATCAACATGGCTTCAGGGCGGGAAGATCATGCCTATTACAGCTACTAGACCACCAGGAGAAAATATTAGAACATTGTGTCGAGGACAAAACATTGCTGTAATATATACTGACTTTGCTAAAGCCTTCGATAAATGTGACCATGGAATCATAGCACACAAACTTAAGGATACAGGAATTACTGGAAAGCTAGGAAGGTGGATATTTAATTTCTTGAAGCAAAGAACGCAAAGAGTGGTGGTAAACGGAGTTAAATCGGAAGTCGTGAGCTGTGCCCCACAAGGGACAGTATTAGCTCCCTTGCTGTTCATAATAATGATTGCAGATATTAAGGACGGTATTGTATCATGCTTCGCAGATGACACAGAGATATGTAAGGAAATATTGAACGAAGATGACATAAGAAAATTACAAAACGACATTGAAACATTATTCCAGTGGGCAGAAGACAATATGAAGTTCAACGAAGAAAAATTCCAACTTCTAAGATATGGTAATAACAAAGAGCTACAGAAAAAAGGGTACAAAACTCCGCAAGCCAAACAGATAACACCAAATCCACAAGTCAGGGATCTTGGAGTAATAATGTCGTCGGATGCAGAATTCAGAGAGCACTATAAAATCAGAATCACAACGGCTTGAAAAATAATGGGAATCATCTGGAGGAGCTTCCGCAGCAGGAAAGATAAACATCATGCTCAAATTATGGAAGAGTCCAGTCCTACCAATAATTGAGTATTGCTCAGTACTCACAAGCCCACACAGGAAAAAAGAGACATTGCGAGCATTGAAGCTATACAAAGGACTTTTGCGTCTAAGATAGAGGAAACGAAAGGTGAAGACTACTGGTCTCGACTACAATCCCTGGAACTCTATTCTCTTGAAAGAAGGCGCGAGCGGTACACAATAATATACATATGGAAAATACTTGAGGGCTCTGTCCCTAACCTCAGAAATGAAATACACTGCGTTCCAAATTATTAAGCAGATTACATTTTCTCCAATGTTTTCAAAAGTAACTGAGAAAAGAAAAATAGTCAAGTTACTCGCTGAAAATATAAAATCTATTGAAATTGCGAAGCAGTTTGGCAGAGCTTATCGAACTGTAAACAAGTTTGTAGCGGAGGGTACCAAACTGAGGCAGCGAAGTGATAAAGGAGCTACTGTATAAGAAAAGTGACAAGGCGGCAGATATCTGTAATCAAGCGCAAATTGCAAAGCATCCATTGTCCTCAAGTAAAGAAGTTTTTGAGTAGGCTGGCACACATAATGTACCAAGAACATCTCGATGTGGAATCCTCCAAACAATTGGCAAGACGTGTAAACCTACGATTCAGTCACCATTAACACCCAGGTACAAGAAGCAGCGTGTTGAATGGGCGCGTCAGTATGTGAAAACAGATTTTAATACTGTATTGTTCACCGATGAATGAAAAGCAACCCTTGAGGGACTTTATGTTTGGTTAATAAGATGGATTGCTGAGAGCCAATTTCTACCATCGAGATTAAGACGCCAACAAGGTGGAGGTAGTGTCATGTTTTGGGTAGGATTGATAGGCAATGAAGTAGCTGTCCCATACAGAGTGCCTGATGGTGTAAAAATGAATGCCCAGTTTTACACAAACTTTCTAAAAGAAAACCATTCCATGATAGAGATTGACCCTTAGCAATCCATCTTCTTGACCAACCATCAGCACGATTCCGATGTGGACATCACCCCAACTTACGGACATATAAACACAGACTAGACAACTCCATAGACGACACCTGCCACCTGTGCCAGGACACATCACAAACAATTGAACACATTATGACAGACTGTACCGCTCTAGCACAACAACGAACACAACACAACATTACTAGTGCGCTGAACCTCTGGTCCACTCCGGAGAGGGCGATGTTACCTGCGTGCCGCCGGCTTGCTCGATCAGGGTGGGCTGATCGGCTAAACAACAACAACCATCAGATCCCTCAAGGGTTGTTCTTCATTCATCGGTTAACAATACAGTATTAAAATCTGTTTTCACGTACTGACGCGCCCATTCAACACGCTGCTTCTTGTACCTGGGTGTTAATGGTGACTGAATCGTAGGTTTACATGTCTTGCCAGTTGTTTGGAGGATTCCACATCGAGATGTTCTTGTTACATTATGTATGCCAGCCTGCTCAAAAACCTCTTTACTTGAGGACAATGGATGCTTTGCAATTTGCGCTTGATTACAGATATCTGCCGCCTTGTCACTTTTCTTATAGCTCCTTTATCACTTCGCTGCCTCAGTTTGGTACCCTCCGCTAAAAACTTGTTTACAGTTCGATAAGCTCTGCCAAACTGCTTCGCAATTTCAATAGATTTTATATTTTCAGCGAGTAACGACTATTTTTCTTTTCTCAGTTAGTATAAATCCTTCTTACCATTTTTCACCATTTAGATCTGTAAATAGAAATACTTGCTTAATAATTCGGAACATCATATTTTACATATTTTTCAATAAAAGAGAGTATTATTTTAATTATCAAAATATTTTATCGAAATGAATACCATCAGTGCTGCTATATATAGTAATTATTTGCTATAAATTTCATTAAAATCGGTGAAAAACTTTTGAAAACATTGGAGAAAATGCAATCTGCTTAATAATTTGGAACGTAGTGTAGAAACAAACTGAAATGAGAGAGGAGGCAGATTTTGTACGGTCCCAGCTGCGGTGGGACAAGGGGCCATGAAAACGAGGATGGAAAATACCCTCAGAATACGGGACCCAAAGCTCTTCAATGTCCTTCCAAAAGAAGTAAGGAATCTCCAGCACACCGACCTGAATAACTTCAAGAACCAGCTGGACAGATTCTTGTGCAAAGTCCCTGACCAGCCATGCGTGGCTGGCTACGAGGGCAGGAGGAGATCAGAGAGCAATTCCTTCCTTCCTTCACCAAGTCCCACAAATGAGGCGGGATGGTCGATCTTGAACCGTCGTTCAAACTCAACAAAAGTAAGTAAGTAAGTAAGTAAGTAAGTAAGTAAGTATATATATATATATATATATATATATATATATATATATATATATATATATATATATATATATATATATATATATATATTATATATATTATATATATATATAATATATAATATAATTAATATAAATATATATATAATATAAAGTACCACCCGTGGTTCAGTGGGTAAGACAGTTTTCCTACAAGCGAAGAGAAGAGACTGAAGTCTGGGGTTCTAGTCCCAATGATGCTAGTGAATAATAATCCAGGAGTTCGCACAATGGGCCGCATTAGTGGCTTGAGCGCTGTGACGGTTTCTGGCTTTCTTCACCGCTTATTATACATTACTGTAAATGTTCACTTAGATCCAACCTTGAGGTATCTTACGTGTCATTTAACTCCTACATTTTCAGTGTATATTTGTTCAAGGCAAAATAAAAGTAACTTTGCTCCTACAGGATTAACCCGTAAAGTATAGCCTATAATGGTTGAACGTCGGGATGTTAATTCGAGGGTTCTGGGTTTGAGTTCCGACTGGGACTTCGAGATTTCGGAAATTAAGGTGCTTCTCTTGGTCTCCGTTGGTGAGGTAGTGACTAGTTCGGATGCCACGTCAAGTTGTGGGTCCCCTCTATCATATAATCCTTTCTAGATGTTACGAGGGAGGTTAAACAATTTCAATTATATCAAACACAAATGTGTCAGATTACACTTAATCCTAGTTAGCTTAGGTTAAATTAATTTATATTACGGTAGTTAAGCGAGGTTAGGTTTTAGGTTAAATCTGGGAACCTCGCAAGAGGAGAGCTACCTCGTAGCTATGTCACAAAACCGTTTCTCGTCGATCAGCGAACTTAAGCAACAATGGGTCTCGGTGGTAGTTGCATGGGTGAGTGGGTGACCCTCCACTGCGTCCAGATGGTGTACCGACCCGTGGTTCGGTTCCCACATAAAACTGTAGGTCACCTTCGCCACATGACTCTTTTACGAAGAGGGATAAGTAACCCAAACCACATCTCGCAGAAGACGACTGACGGCTCAGCAATAATAACGCTAAAAAAAATGTACAGGGCTATTCAAAATGATCCATCCAATTTCAACTGAGAATACTTCCGTACCTATCAACTGGGCATCAACTGGGCATACACCACATGAAAGAGGAAATCTCTGAGTTTTACAAGATCACCGCGAGAGGGCTCCAAAGTCACGCCATGGCCTAGCCTAGCAACAAACAGTCAGTGTGAAAATGGTGTCCGCACAGCAGAAGGCATTTTGTGTGTTGCAGTTCTCGAGCTGTAAATCAGTAGCTGGCCCCCTAGGTCACCGGATCTTACACCGTGCGACTTCTTCCTTTGGGGGTACGTTAAGGATACTGTGTACATGCCACCGTTGCCCACATCTTTGGATGAGCTCCGAACTCGCATTGTTACTGCCGTAGAGTCAGTGACAACGGACGTGCTGGAGCGAGTATGGGAGGAATTCGACTATCATGTCGACGTTGCTCGTGTAACTAGGTGAAGTCACATAGAGCATTTATGAGGTGAGAGACAAAAATTGGACAGTTTTTCTTTTGGTTGATGTATCACAAATCACACTGTATTTGTAACATTAAAAAATATTCTCATTTGAAATCAGGTGAATCATTTTGAATAGCCCTGTATATATATATATTATGAAAGGACCCAATTAAAAAGTGACCTTCCCATTACTCTCACTTTCAGAAGCCATTAAAAGTTAGCCTGAGAGTATTTTATTGCAAGAAAATATAAAATTTGAAATGAGAGACAGATTTTGTTCTGTTTTGAGAAAGTTTTTTTTTTTTTTCTGGATTAACCTATAAGCGGATTTGTAACTATAGCAATAGACAACGATTTACGTTGAATTTTTTTTTTGTTTTGGATACTGCAATAAATGTATTTGTCAAAGAAAAAAAATAGTATGGTTTCGACTGTATATATATATATATATATATGTGTGTGTGTGTGTGTGTGTGTGTAAAAATGAACAATGAATAATTCCTATATTCATATATTTTTATATTCATATATATTTATATAATACTTGTATTCGTATGTATGTACGTTCTTATATTCATTTTTACGTAGAGTCCAAATTCGCATAACGCTGACGAAGTTCGAATAAAATTTTTGATTCGCTTTCTATTTTATTTCTGTTGAATAATTGGTGAATTATTTCTTTTTAAATTACTTAATCATTTTTTTTTAGATTTAGCTTAATAATGTAATCTTGTTAAATTCTGCAATGTTCATTTTCTGTATACATTTTCTCTTCGTTGTAAAAGATGAAGTCATGTCTTGCTTAACGTTTAATTTTAAATCTTAAGCATTTAATTTTTGCTCATATGCATGTTTAGTTGTAATTCATAATAAAATGCATATTTCATTTTCCATTTTTAGTTAACTCGGCAGATCATGATAACATCAGATCTGTCAATATGCGGTTTAAAACAAAAATAAGGCTTCATCTTCAAATATCTTTTTTATCGGTCTAGACATTGCTACAGCTAAAATATTTACCTTATCTTTAAATATTTTGCAAAATAAATCAGCCTATTGATAAGAAACAAAAACAGATCAGCATTGAATAATAATGATGTCATTAAGAATTTCAATCCATAAACTCGTAAAATTTCTCCAATGTTCATTCTGATTGTCTGATTTGACGTAGAGGCTGAGCATTACCTGGAACATTTTAGCAGTAAACTACAGTAAGAGAATATCTTTGTCTTCTCCTTTGAGCCTTGTTTTCTTCAGAGAATTTAGTCTCAAAATAGAGGAAAATAATTTCCCGATACGCTACAAGAAACTCCACAGAATCCTCCGATCCACTACAAGAAGAAATCGGAGAGTAGTATAAGAGAAACTTCTGCGATTCCCTATTTGGTACAAGATACTCCAGAGTAACAAATCCGTTGCTGCCACCTAACCAGAACCCCCGTCAATTTCGAACCGCCCAAGGCCATAAACGGAGGGGTTAACATATATATAATATTTTTGGGGAGGCAAAGGCAACTGCATTATATTGTACTTCTCACAGATAGGATAAATCAACACACAATAAAAATATTTTCAACGCTTCAAGAAGAGTTTCGACATGTTGACATCGATGCGATGAGAATTTGGATGATGACACTGCATTGTGTTGAATTTTAATGTGAAATTTAATAATGATTATTTTAAATGGAACAAAATTATTGTATTACTGTTTCCAAGGGAAAGAATTGACCAATTATACAAAGGCCGCTGCGTTTTTGGAGCGCATGTTTACATTTTGAAATGTCCCGCCAGGGATGTAAATTGTACAATAGTTATCATATTTGTACGTTAATGTCTAGTCCGTGTACAATGTACGATACTATTTTAGAAATGTACGATGATTTTCTTATCGCAATCGGAAACTAGTGAAGTATAAACAATAAATACATTTTAGAATTCTAAGGAAAATTAGGGAGTTTTATTGAGCTGATCTAGGGACTTTTCATTTTTAAAGTGGCAACACTGGCCACCTCATGATCCCAAACCTTATGAATCATCCATCACTCATAACACACTGACACTAAACGACCTTTCAACTCACGAGGCCACTTCCGCTCCAGGCGTGATTTTTACTGCTTGTTGTCAGTAAGTTTACGTGAATAATTGTCTATTCTTACACATATTGTGGGGATTGGCTGTTGGTTAGATATAAATGTACGATAACTTTGAGTTAAATACGATAATTCTGACTGCCTGATACTTCGGACTTACGGAATCACAACCCTTGTGAACCACTCGGGCAGTCTCCCACTGGAGCTTTTAATGAGAACAGGTATGCATTTGCTTAAAATGCATTTTCGTGAATTAAATTTGTTTATTGTTAGGTTAAGTTTCTCTCTCTCGCCATTATCCTTATTTGATTAAATAAACCAGTAAATAGTGAAAACGTTATTATTTCTAATATTCCTTCTTTTTTCAAAGTAGCCAGTGTTTCAAGTCAGTTGCTGGCCCCCATCTACCACAGCCGTTTTATATATATATATACGTTAAGGATACTGTGTACATGCCACCGTTGCCCACATTTATATATATATATACGTTAAGGATACTGTGTACATGCCACCGTTGCCCACATCTTTGGATGAGCTCCGAACTCGCATTGTTACTGCCGTAGAGTCAGTGACAACGGACGTGCTGGAGCGAGTATGGGAGGAATTCGACTATCGTGTCGACGTTGCTCGTGTAACTAGGTGAAGTCACATAGAGCATTTATGAGGTGAGAGACAAAAATTGGACAGTTTTTCTTTTGGTTGATGTATCACAAATCACACTGTATTTGTAACATTAAAAAATATTCTCATTTGAAATCAGGTGAATCATTTTGAATAGCCCTGTATATATATATATTATGAAAGGACCCAATTAAAAAGTGACCTTCCCATTACTCTCACTTTCAGAAGCCATTAAAAGTTAGCCTGAGAGTATTTTATTGCAAGAAAATATAAAATTTGAAATGAGAGACAGATTTTGTTCTGTTTTGAGAAAGTTTTTTTTTTTTTTTTCTGGATTAACCTATAAGCGGATTTGTAACTATAGTGTGGAAAATGTGTGGAGTAGTGAGGAAATAAGCTGGTATAAATTTAAAATCATAACATTAAAAAATATTCTCATTTGAAATCAGGTGAATCATTTTGAATAGCCCTGTATATATATATATTATGAAAGGACCCAATTAAAAAGTGACCTTCCCATTACTCTCACTTTCAGAAGCCATTAAAAGTTAGCCTGAGAGTATTTTATTGCAAGAAAATATAAAATTTGAAATGAGAGACAGATTTTGTTCTGTTTTGAGAAAGTTTTTTTTTTTTTTCTGGATTAACCTATAAGCGGATTTGTAACTATAGTGTGGAAAATGTGTGGAGTAGTGAGGAAATAAGCTGGTATAAATTTAAAATCATAACATTAATATCTCTTCAGTGCCACAATGACCTTCAATATTGAAAAAAATTGAAAAAAAAGCAGATTTTAACCAATAATTACAGAAGAGTCCACGATGCACAATAGAACAAGAATTTATTCACACTTGTATAAAAATAGCTCAGTCAACCTTTAAAAAAAAGTTTCTATTCTCTAAAAACAGTTTTCTATAGTCAGCTCACTCAGCTGTCACGTGAGTACCTCGGTCAGTGTAGCTGTCGCTGTCGTAGCAGTGGGGTGTTCTGTTGTTGGCGTTACTCAGATAGTCTAAACTATATTTCTTATATATTTTGCATTTCTGTATTGTGTTGCCCTAAGTTTGCCATGTACTATTAACTGAAATTAACGTATAATTGATATTAGCTCTCTCTTTTTCAGATTTGTATACTTTCAAAATGTCTCGAGTTTGTGCAAAATCAACCAGGGCCTCAACTGAGTGCCCCATGTTTGGTACGGGGGAAGATTTGTGGCACAGGAATCTTCCTACATACGAAGGAGTTTTTAAATATTACTTGTTTGTAAGAAACGATTTGAAACAGAATACTAATAAAGATCCTTCAATATCTCAAATATTAGAACAAGTTGTTAAATTGAAAACAATTTGGGAAAGTGCTTCCGTCCCAATTCTGTCAGACAGGCGAATTGAAACAATGTTCAGAAGCTACCACGAAAAGTATCGTGTCATTATGAAGCCATACCAAAGCAGAAAAAATTCTGAAGCTTACAAAGCAAAGATTGATATGTTCAAAAAAGAAGCACACACGAAACTTTTTGACATTGCAGCGTGCAAGTGCAAAGTACTAACACAATGTTCTTGTCCCAAAGAAAAAACGGTTCCAAAGGAAGAAGTGACGTTCCTCTTAGATCAAAGGAGTGAAAGAAAACTGTTTATTGATAGAGTAGATATTACACTCTCAAAGAAAAAAGCATTACGTTGCTAAGAAAGCAAAAAGAAGCTGTGAGGCTCACCAAAGAATCTTCACAGGAGAAATTGCAGGATACAAATGTTGAATTATCATCATCAACATCAAATAGTGAAAGTGAATCTGGCGAAATATCAGACGATACATTTCCAGAGCCAGTTAGCTCGAACAACCTGAAGAACAATTATTCAAGAAAAGGAAAACTACAAATCTACCTTCAGTGGCTACTGCTTGTGACAGGACTGCAGTTTCAGATCGAGCTGCAGCATTCATTGTTAGTGCAGTATTGCAAGATATTGGAGAAGTTTCTATTGACAATACATCTGAAGTAGTGGATAGGAGTAAAATCAGAAGAGAAAGACAAAAGAAGAGATCAGAAATTATGAAAGATCAAAATCAGGTCCCAATCAGAGGAATCTATTTTGATGGTCGAAAAGATTCTACACTCTTCCAAGAAAAAAAAAGAGTCCAAAGTATATCAGAAGAAGGTAACAGAAGAACATATCACTTTAGTGAGAGAACCTGGTTCAGATTATTTGGGCCATTATTCTGTGAATTCTGGATCAGCTGAAGAAATATGTAAAGGAATGTTTGAGTATATTGGAAATAATGACATGAACCTGGAAAACCTTGTTGCCATTGGATGCGATGGTGCAGCAGTCAACACTGGAGAAAAGGGAGGCGTTATAAGGCTTATAGAATTGAAGCTGAAGAAGCCAGTTCAACATTTAGTGTGCCAGCTCCATGCCAATGAATTGCCATTACGCCATTTAGTTGCAAAGCTGGATGGAAAAACATCTGGCCCCCGCGGATTCACCGGTCCTATTGGCAGGGAATTAGAGAACTGTGAGAGTCTTCCTATTGTCGAGTTTGAAAGGATTGATGCTGAGGAACCAACTGTAGACTGTGAAGATCTTAGCACCGACCAAAAATATCTAATTGATATTCATCAGGCCATAACAAAGGGATATTGCTCATCGTAGTCCAGGCAAAATGGCACATTCACGATGACTGACTACAGCAAATCGTTTGCTTCGTCTATACGTTTCAACTGTAAGTCCATCTGAGAACCTCATGAACATTGCTTCTTTTATAATGAAGGTCTACATCCCAATGTGGTTTTCTATTAAGCAAAGTACGTCTTTTGTCAATGGCTCAAAACATGTTTTCAAAACTATTGAACTAACAAGAACACTGAATGACGAAGTAAAGGATATTGTAAACCCTGTCATACAAAGAAATGCATTTTTTGCAAATCCAGAGAAAATATTCTAGCATCAATGATTCATGATGACCGCAGCGCCATAAGAGAATTAGCGTGGAGGCGAATAAAGAAAGCAAGGCAAACAAACAAGGAAAAAGTTGTGAGGCGTTTCACAGTACCTGTTATTCAATTTGAAGCTACTGATTATACTGATTTAATTAATTGGCAAAAATGCATTGTCACTGAACCACCTGTGACAAGACACCTGACAGAAAATGAGATTGAAGAATTCATAGAAAACAAGAGTACCCCTCCATTCGAGAAATTCCCTTGTCATACACAAGTAGTAGAAAGAATGGTAAAATTAGTGACTGAAGCATCATCAAAAGTATTTGGATTGAACGCGCGAGATGGCTTCATAAGATCAACACTTCAGTCACGTAAAAAAATGCCATCATTCGAAAGTAAAGCTGAATATAAAGTTTAAATAAAACGTTAATAGAAAAAAACATGCGCAAGGATGGGTGGTTGGGAGGGCATGGGTGGAGCTCGACACGCAGCCACCTCCTCGTGGTGAGTTCTGGATTATTTAGATCATTAATCAAAAGAACATTGATCTAAATAAACTAAGAGCTGCGTAATTCAGTAACTATTTTGGTAATTGGAACACTTAATATATAATAATAACAAGTAAGTTTCAGTTATTGTACTAATGCAGAATATAAGAAAATCATTATATTTCACTTTTTTCGACGGCTTTGTGGCACCTGAAGATATAATTCGCAGGACTAATATTTTATGCACAGTCATTATCTATAGCACCCACATAGTTTCCGCACTAGCCATATTTGAATTTCGAAAAAAAGTTTAAAAACCTCATTTTCGATCCGCCCTAATACACACCCCTTACCTTATGAACCTTATGTTGTTTCGTGCGTTGGTCTTTCTTCACACGGAGGTCAAGTTGGTGGCCCCAGTGTATATATAAAGGGTGATCCAGAGAAATGGGACCCAAAAGAAACCCCTGTAACTCTTAAAGTATAAGTCCTTTTATAAAATCATACGCAGCATCATTCGAAAGAGGATAGTTACAAGTTTGTACAGGATTGTATAGGTTTTGACAATACAATACAAGACAAGATAAGATACAAAACAAAATAAAAGTGTTAGTTAAAACTAACCCTTCAAGATGACTGCATGGACTGTGGGACAGCTGCGTTTCATAACTGAGTAATATTATGAGCATGGAAGAAGTGTAGTTTCAGCTCTTAGGTGATTTTGACATCTGAAAATTTGTCTTGAAAGATCTTTGAGCTGAAACTACACTTCTTCCATGCTCATAATATTGCTCAGTTATGAAATGCAGCTGTTCCACAGTCCATGCAGTCATCTTGAAGGGTTAGTTTTAACTAACACTTTTATTTTGTTTTGTATCTTATCTTGTCTTGTATTGTCAAAACCTATACAATCCTGTACAAACTTGTAACTATCCTCTTTCGAATGATGCGCATGATTTTATAAAAGGACTTATACTTTAAGAGTTACAGGGGTTTCTTTTGGGTCCCATTTCTCTGGATCACCCTTTATATACACACACACGAGGGCCACTCAACATATCTTGCCCCACCTCTTTTTTTCTTTCCAAGTTTCCTGCAAGTTCCAGAAATTTTGTACACAAGTAGTTACATACCTTTTTTAAAAGTTTTTATTTTTCCACATAGTCTCCATCCTTTTCTACGGCTTTTCTCCACCTCGAAAGAAGGGCCTTTATTCCTTGCTGATAAAAGTCCGCTGGGTTCCGCTGGAGCCACCTCTTAACCTCCTCAACAACCTCATCGTCACTCTGAAACTTTCTTCCACGAATAGCATCCTTCATTGACCCAAACAAATGGAAGTCTAAAGGTGCCAGATCCGGGCTGTATGGAGGGTGGGGTAACACAGTCAAGCGCATTTTTGTGATGGCCCCTCTTGTTTGAAAACTGTTGTGTGGTCTTGTGTTATCGTGCAAAAGAAGGACGTCTTCCAGTTTTCTCTCCGGTCGAACTCGCTTTATACGTCTCTGGAGTCTGTAGGGTAGCAATATATGCCTCTGAGTTGATTGTTTGTCCTTTTTTCATAATGTCTACCACACTCACCCCTTTCATGTCCCAGAAGATGGTGGCCATAACCTTTCCTGCAGAGGGAGCCATTTTGGACTTTTTCTTGCGTAGGGAGTCTGCGTGATGCCACTCCATGGATTGGCGTTTTGTTTCAGGTTCAAAGTGGTATACCAAAGTCTCATCCCTAGTCACACTTCGTGAAAGGAAGTCATCCCCTTCTGTCTCGTATCGAACCAACGACTCGGAAGCAATTTATTTTCTTTGGGCTTTGTGATCTTCAGTCAGTTGGCGAGGAACAAACCGTGAACACACTATTGAGTATCCCAG
Source organism: Bathynomus jamesi (assembly GCA_023014485.1). Taxonomy (NCBI): domain Eukaryota; kingdom Metazoa; phylum Arthropoda; class Malacostraca; order Isopoda; family Cirolanidae; genus Bathynomus; species Bathynomus jamesi. Next base: position 340,969 of record JAJOZX010000872.1, on the reverse strand, counting down.
TTGCTGAATTATCGTATTCACATTTCCTTCACTAATTCCTAGCTCCAGTGATAGCTCCTTGTATGTGATGCGCCGATTTGATCGAATGATGCTGTTAGCACGTTGCAGTGTGAGATGTGACAGCCGATGCCGAGCGATCGCTGCGTGGCTCATCATCGAGGCTGGCTCTCTCACGTTTAGATCAGCGTCCAACTGTGCTTCGGTCAACAACAGTATCTCCCTAAACGTTTTGTAGATGTTTGTGAATATTTCCAACTGTTTCCTTCTCTGCGGTTAAGAACTCGATAACAGCTCTCTGTTTACGACGCACATCAATGTCAGACGCCATTTTGAAAACTGCGTAAACCATCGGTTTTATACAAGTGTTTAAAATCGGTTTCATACAAGAAGGGGAGGTTCAAACTGGAAAAATTGTTATGTTAAGCGCAGAAAGTTCAAACTTTCGGCCCAAAAGACACTTCAGCACCATGGCCTATTATTTAGCTAAGAAAAAAGGGTGGGGCAAAATATATTGAGTGCCCCTAGTGTTTGTATATATATATATATATATATATATATATAATATATACGAACTGAAAAATAAGAGGCATTACTTAAATACCGACCCTCCTGTGAGTGTGTATGTATATATATATATATATATACAGGGTGTTTGAAAACTTTCTGTACAAATTGTAATGGGGGATAGGCAACACCAAGACAAACCCTTTTCGTCTATAAGTGTATGTCCACTGACGTCACCATTCGGCGCGAGAGGGCGCCGCTGCAATTGGCTAAAAGGTGAAGTGGGCTAGACTCGCGCTTGCCGCGGGCATTCTTAAATCGGACGTAGTACGCGTAACATGTTTATTTAAAGAAGGCATGTTTATTTAAAGGTGCTGAAAGTTGCGACCGGTAGCATCAATGCATGCCCGACAGCGTCGAAGCATTGACCGACGTACACGTCGAAAGATTCCCGGCATTTCGGGAACAATTCACGGCGACAGCGATTCTTGCTACGAGGTCTTCTTCTGAGTAAATGGGAGTCTCGTACACGAGGTTCTTCATGTGTCCCCACAGGAAGAAATCGAGCATGTTGAATCGGGCGATCTCGGTGGCCAGGCTACGGCCCACCCCGGCCTATCCATCGGTCCCCAAAAGTGGCGTTCAGATAATCCCGCACATCGTTGCTGGAGTGTGCTGGGGCCCCGTCGTGTTGAAACCACATTCGTCTACGAATAGCCACGGGAACATCTTCCAGCAGTTCCGGCAACGTTTCTTCAAGAAATATCCGATAAACCCGCCCGTCGAGTCGGGCAGGCAGCAGGTACGGCCCAATCAACTTGCCATGGACGATACCCGCCCAAACATTGACGGCGAACCGTTCTTGATGAGCATGCACCCGTGTAGCATGTGGATTTGCGTGCGCCCACACGTGAGAATTGTGCATGTTAAACACACCCTCACGTGTGAAACAGGCCTCATCTGAGAACAGCACATAAGCCGGAAAATTAGGCTGCACCGCTGTCTGCTGCAGAAACCAGCATGCTAATTCCACACGAAGAGGGTAATCCCGAGGTTGTAATGCCTGGACTCTCTGACGATGAAACGGATGTAACTGCTGCTCGTGCAACACTCTCCAGACCAGGTCGTGGTTCACACCGAGGATACGTGCAACACCTCGCGTGCTTGCGCTTGGATTGTTCTCAAATCGCCGGAGGATTTCTTCTTCCATGTCAGGAGTGCGCACGTTTCTCTCCCGACCAGTGTCATGCATGTTTGCATGGAATGTTCCAGTTTCTCGCAGTCGCCAATGCAAATGCGCAAACGTTTGGTGGTTTGGCACACGTCTGTTTGGGAAGCGCTGTCGGTACAACCTCACAGCAGCTCTTCCGTTTCCATTGGCAGCCCCATACACCATATGCATGTCAGCCATCTCAGCAGTCGTGAAGTGCTCCATGTTACGCGTACTATGTCCGATTTAAGAATGCCCGCGGCAAGCGCGAGTCTAGCCCACTTCACCTTTTAGTCAATTGCAGCGGCGCCCTCTCGCGCCGAATGGTGACGTCAGCGGACATACACTTATAGACGAAAAGGGTTTGTCTTGGTGTTGCCTATCCCCCATTACAATTTGTACAGAAGGTTTTCAAACACCCTGTATATATTATATATATATATATATATGGGATGAATTTCACAATAAAACACGTGAAATGAATAAATGCTGCAAACTCACAAGGAAAAGAAAAACGATTCCAAGGCCTTTCGTGTATTCAAAGCTACACCTCGTCAGGGAATGAAGATAAAAGACGAGAAGCCCATAAATATATACAACGTACAGGAAAACAAAACAATTAGCACATACTTAACAAGGGTTAATGAGAGGCAAAAGAAATTTTAACATGATGTCGTCAATGTTATACGTCCCCGCACTGTTATTGAAAGTGTTTTTAAAATGAATAAATGCACATTCTAGGATATTTCTTTCTATTATATCTCTGTTTTTAACAAGCGCTTAGAACTATCCCACTTGATGCTATGGTTACATCTATACATATGGTTAAATAAAACATTGGAAGTATTAGCTGTTCTACACGCATATTTATGCTGTTTTACCCTAATATCTAACGTTTTACCGGTTTGGCCTATATATACTGAGTTACATTGTGTACATCCAATCGAATACACACAGCCAACAACATTATCAGGGCTATTCTTTATTAGGCGTGATTTAACAGTATTATTATACTTAAAGATTACATTAATGCCAATTGCTTTAAGTACAGTTGGAAGGTATTGAAAATTAACATGGTAAGGTAGGCTAAGGATATTTTTACACTGAAATTCCTTTACAATTACCTTATTATAATACCTATTCTTGGCTTTCTTAAGACAGTTATCTAAAAATGAAGGAGGATAACATAATTTAGTACCAATATTCATGATATTGCATAACTCGGAATCTAAAAATTCAGGACTGACAACTCTCAATGCTCGAAGAAACATAGCAGAGAAAATAGAGGATTTAATCGAAGGATGATGGTCAGAATAAAAATGCACATTAGAGTTATTATTAGTAGGCTTACGGTAGACTTCATATTTGAACTGATTAGAGCATCTCCAAATTTTTAGATCAAGAAAAGATAGGCTTCCATCATTTTCTTTTTCAACTGTAAACTTAATAGATGGACTAAATTGTTGAGCCTACCAAGAAATAAGTCCACATCCAAATTATTAGGCCAAAGGCATAAAATATCATCTATATACCTGTACCAAACCAGGTTAAAATTAACAATCGTAGGCAAAATTCTACTTTCAAAAAATTCCATATAAATTAGCTAGTACAGGTGAAAGGGGATTTCCCATAGCCAATCCAAACGACATAGCATAGCCTTTGGCCTAATAATTTGGATGTGGACTTATTTCTTGGTAGGCTCAACAATTTAGTCCCATCTATTAAGTTTACAGTTGAAAAAGAAAATGATGGAAGCCTATCTTTTCTTGATCTAAAAATTTGGAGATGCTCTAATCAGTTCAAATATGAAGTCTACCGTAAGCCTACTAATAATAAACTCTTATGTGCATTTTATTCTGACCATCATCCTTCGATTAAATCCTCATTTTCTCTGCTATGTTTCTTCGAGCATTGAGAGTTGTCAGTCCTGAATTTTTAGATTCCGAGTTATGCAATATCATGAATATTGGTACTAAATTATGTTATCCTACTTCATTTTAGATAACTGTCTTAAGAAAGCCAAGAATAGGTATTATAAAGGTAATTGTAAAGGAATTTCAGTGTAAAAATATCCTTAGCCTACCTTACCATGTAATTTTCAATACCTTCCAACTGTACTTAAAGCAATTGGCATTAATGTAATCTTTAAGTATAATAATACTGTTAAATCACGCCTAATAAAGAATAGCCCTGATAATGTTGTTGGCTGTGTGTATTCGATTGGATGTACACAATGTAACTCAGTATATATAGGCCAAACCGGTAAAACGTTAGATATTAGGGTAAAACAGCATAAATATGCGTGTAGAACAGCTAATACTTCCAATGCTTTATTTAACCATATGTATAGATGTAACCATAGCATCAAGTGGATAGTTCTAAAGCGCTTGTTAAAAACAGATATAATAGAAAGAAATATCCTAGAATGTGCATTTATTCATTTTAAAAACACTTTCAATAACAGTGCGGGGACGTATAACATTGACGACATCATGTTAAAATTTCTTTTGCCTCTCATTAACCCTTGTTAAGTATGTGCTAATTGTTTTGGTTTTCCTGTACGTTGTATATATTTATGGGCTTCTCGCCTTTTATCTTCTTTCCCTGACGAGGTGTAGCTTTGAATACACGAAAGGCCTTGGAATCGTTTTCTTTTTCCTTGTGGGTTTGCAGCATATATATATATATATATATATATAATGTTACGCCCAAAAATCGAAATCGCTCAGTGAGCGAAAAAACCCGCCACAACGCGTTGTGGATGCACCTAAATGACGACACACCGATGTTAGATATTTTTTCGCGTCATAGCCGTTCTCAAACAACCACAACGCGTTGTGGACGATTCGGATATGACCACAACGCGTTGTGGACGATTCGGATATGACCACAACGCGTTGTGGACGATTCGGATATGACCACAACGCGTTGTGGACGATTTGACCACACACCGATGTCTTTCCTCAAACTCTATTTAAACACGACATATATTGAAATGATATAAACATGACGTATATTGATCGACGTATTCACCGATTAAACTAATTAATGGCGTAAAACTCTCTTAATGATATAAACAACCGCTGACGCTATCATATTTTCTTACCAGAATTTTTTAGAGGCAAAAAAAACCTTAAAAAAAAGGGGAGAGGGGAGCACTACGGGGGCGGAGCCCCGTACCCCCGAGACAAATTATACAGGTGATGATATTGAGTAAATGTACTCACCTTGCCTGGGTAGCCGGATCCAAAAGGACTAATGTAAAGGACAAAAAAGCTAAATGCACTTTTTTAAATTTATTACAAACCCAAATATTGTTTCAAACTAATATAATAAGTAGCCTTAAAATAAAAAGTAGGAGAAACATTACTATATTTTTCAACACCAGAGGTATTGCCAACAATCAAATGACATAATTGTACAGACGTACCTTCAGTAAAAAACCAAGGTTGTCTTTTTTGGAAAACTTTGGCCTTACCTCCGTATGCATTAATTTGATATTGCAAACCTAACCGAGCATAACGGAAGAATCTATGCCAAGCGTTAATGAGTACGAGTTTTAGGTCGGTGTGTGGTCGTTTCAATCGTCCACAACGCGTTGTGGTTTGAGAACGGCCATGAAGCGAAAAAATATCTAACATAGGTGTGTGGTCATTTAGGTGCATCCACAACGCGTTTGTGGCTGTTTTTTTCGCTCACTGAGCGATTTCGATGTTTGGGCGTAATATATATATATATTATAATATATATATATATATATATATATATATTATATATATAATATATATATATATATAATATATACTGTATATATATATATATATATATATATAATATATATACTGTATATATATATATATATATATATATATATATATATATATATATATATATATATATATATATATCAACTGCAAACAACACAGTATAATTAACGTAACCTCATTTTTTCATTTGTTCGTTCTCCCTTCTCATCTTGCGCGGAACGTTCTTCTATACAAGCGTCGTTCTTTACGTTGTATATATATATATACACACACACATGTATATATATATATATATATATGTATATATATATATATATATATATATATATATATATATACACACACACACAATTCTGAATGTCAGTGTAAATTAGTCGAATAGAGTACAAATTAAGTAAAATAATTAACTAAATGAAACACGACACCACGGCCTAAATTTTTCCTAAGGCCAAACAATATTCCCTGTAGATTCGCTACTGACGTAGGAGTAGGATTCATGTCTTGGCTTCTAATCCCCTTTTCTATTTTCCACTGAACAGTGTATTGCGAGATGTGACAGGTTGCGCAGTCTTCTTGCAACACATGTTGTTAAATTAGTTTTCCTTGATGGAAAAATGGAAGATGGTGGTTCTCAAAAGTATTTTTATGTGCTTATTTCTTTGGGTTATATATACAGAGTATTTCATAACATGTGAGACGCACTTTCAGGATGGATTCAGGACCTGAAAACAATGAAAAAAGTTTTTATAAATATGTGCTTGAAATCGCTTTGTTTCCGAGTTACAGCCGTTTTGTGTTCCAGCAATTCTTTCCCCAAACTGTTTACAAACACTACTTGCCGACAATACGAGTGTATACGAGACTTATTTCATGTGTGGCCCTTGGCGATTGTAATGTTTCGTACGCTCTATGACATGTTTCAATATCGTTGAGTGTAGAGCCATCAGTCAGTCAGAGGTGCATCGCGGTGTTTCACTGTTCGTAACTTCTTACCGTGAATAAGTGCAGTCCATTGAAAAAAACAACTTAAAAGATTTTGTGCTATTCAGTGATAGTGTGCATTTGAAGTGAGAATGGAGGCTTATTAAAACAGAAATGGCAGACATGCATCTCGTGTATGGACTTGCCGAGTGTAATGCAGCCGCAGCAAGACGTGTGTATGCGGAAAGGTTTCCGAATCGCCGTCTGCCAGATAAGAAGACCTTTCAGAGAATAGACGAGCGTCTTGGTGATACAGGATCATTCAACAAGTGAGTTTCAGATGGTGGTAGACCAATCAGTACCAGAACTGTTGATTTGGAGGAGCGGGTCCTGAACCGCGCGGAGGAACATCCTGGTGTCAGCACCCGAAGGATAGCAGCAGCGGAGGGTGTAAGATACACAAATGTGTGGAGAATTTTACGGGAACAACAGCTTTACTCATATCACATTCAGGGAGTACAAGGCCTTACTAAAGCTGACTTCCCACCAGGAGAGGCTTTTTGTACTTGGTTCCTTCAACAGTGTGCTCGCGATCCTCTTTTTCTATCTTCCGTGTTGTTTTCTGATGAGGCTGCCTTCACAAGAAATGGCGTGATCAATTTTCACAACACTCATCACTGGGCCGAAGAGAATCCGCATGCCATCACAGGGTTCATACACAGGTCCAAGAATAAAGTTTCCTGATAATCACCTGATATTTCAGATCTGATCCCCTGATATATAAATATATATAAATATATATAAAAATTATATAAAAACTGCATAAAAGTTTAAAAAAATTCACATTTCATATAACAATTAAAACCTAATTTTTATTCTAAAAATAACATGGCAGACTGAAAAAATTAATACTAGATAACGAAATGGATGAGTTTTATATAATGTAAAAGAAATAGTGCTTGTTTTTGTTAAATTATTTTATATTAACATTTTAAATTAATTTATAGTTAAATTATTTATACAATATTTACAAATAATTAAGTCCTAAATACTTCATAAATATTTTATATTCCCCTGACATTCTCAAAAAAATTAAAAAAAATCCTGATATTTTTGCCAGTGTGTATGAACCCTGCATCATCCAATCAAGGTACCAAAAACAATTTAGTATCAATGTATGGGCAGGACTTATTGCTGACAACTTAATCGGTCCTTTTGTTTTGCCTGGAACATTAACAGGAGACTCCTATTCCCATTTTTTAAGGAATGATTTACGCGATTTACTAGATGACGTTCCTTCTTGGTGTTCCGACGTCGTATGTGGTTTATGCATGACGGCGCTCCGCCTCATTTTAGTCGAGTAGCCAGAGACTATTTGGATGACCATTTCCTTGATAAATGGGTAGGCCGTGGAGGACCCATTGCGTGGCCTGCTCGCTCCCTGGACCTGAATCCACTCGATTTTTACTTGTGGGGTCATCTGAAATCCATCGTTTACGTGACACCCATTGACAACGTTGAAATGCTTCGCCAACGTGTAGAACAAGGATGCCAGAAAATCCGAGCAATACCTGGAATGTTTGAACGCGTCAGGCAGTCTATGACAAGGCGTATTCAGGCATGTATTCAAGCGCAAGGCGGTCATTTTGAGCACTTCCTTTAAAGGTAAGGTGGATACTTGCTGGAACTCTCAACGGGTTGTAACTCGGAAATAAAGCGATTTCAGGCATATGTTATAAAAACTTTTTTCATTGTCCTGAATCCATCCTGAAGGTGCGTCCCACATGTTATGAAACACCCTGTGTGTATACACATTTCAACCTTTCAAATGTTCCGTGCGATGATTCCTCATTTAACGAAGGTCAAGCTTGTCGCCCTTCCTCCCCGTCAATATATATATATATATATATATATATATATATATATATATATATATATATATATCGCCTCGGTGGTGGTATGGTTAGCGTCGCTGACTACGAATTCATCGGCCCCGGGATCGAGACCCGGTGATGGTAGCCGGCGCGCAGCAAAACCCACTGTTCATCCTTCCACACAATAAAAAGAAAAGAAAGTGGTTGGTAGATAAATGGGTACCCTGGGTGGCCTAGTGGTTAAGACGTTGGGCTGCTGGTAGGGCGAGGTTCGGATTCGACGTTAAACTGTACGTCTAAGGTGGAGTGAAAAGCTTGACCTTCGTCAGAATGAACAATTCAGGCGGAAGCAAACCAAAGATGTATATATTGTGGTCAGTTACTGTAGGTCCTAAAATAATGCACTTAGATTAACCCTCATCAGGAACGATGGGGGTCAAAACATTGAAAGAGATGATTATTATTCGTTAAAATTTCTTAAATATCAACTACAATGTTTCATTCACATGATTTGTTTCATTACAGACTTTTTATAACACCATTTTGTAAGATTTTAGACCTGAGGTTATATAAACCCCATGGTTCCAACTATGAAAGTAAATTGAAGGTTTCTCACCAGGGTTAAATTAAAGTAATTAATGATTGTTTGAGGCTTGAAGTCACCATTGATCTTTCATTAAAAAAAAATAAATGTCGGTAATAAAAGGAGATTAATAAGTTTCGTTGAATATTCCTTTAATTAAATAAAATAAGGTAAAGTTGCCAATGATCGCGCATTTGACTTGGAAAAACTCCTGACAAAACACAAATATACTAGTAACGAAGTTATTAGAAGTAATGGATCAATGAAAGAAAGCCACCCCAGCCTTCTTTAGTTAGCTTTATAAGGCTAACAACCGAAAATATCACGACCTAACCTAACCAATCGTTAGGTCAACTGTACGCCCTTGACGACTGGTTAGGTTAGGTCGTTATATTTTAGTTAGTTGCCTTATAAAGCTCACTAAAGAAGACTGGGGGTGGCTTTCTTTCATTGATCCGAAGTAATGTTTGATATAAATTTTATTTCCTTCATTGTAACAGTATTTTGTGGGGAGTTTTTTAAGTCAAATGTGCGACATTAGGACTGATGCGCGACCTTTGGCAATTTTACCCTAAGTATATGATAAACGTCACAAAACATTGTAACTGAGCAAATATAAGTTCACAGAATAAATGAGACTTTAATCGAATGATTGATTGATTATATTGTGCAGCAACTTACAAATGAATTAGGCAGTCCTCGTTATACGGAAGGGTTACGTTCCTGAAAAGTTGTCCGTAAACCGAATTTCCGTATAACGGACCCTATTTTCCCATTAAATCCCATTATATAATGGAAGATGCGTTCCTACGGAAGATTTTTCCAACCCAAAACTGCATAATAAACATAAGTTTTAACCTTTTTAAACACATTTAAGTAGAAAACAATATTTTAATATATTTTTATAAATTAGATTGTAGTGGAGGAAATAAACTGCATAAATAGTTGTATTCACCTCCCAAAACTGCTGATCGGTGCTTAGTGGTAGTGTTGAGAGTCATGGAAAGGAAGTCAGAAGGTGGTTGACGAAGGGGCAGCCACCTTCCTCTTCCACATCATCATCATCATCAGATGCTTCCTCTTGAAGCTGAAGGAGCAATGGAGGGTCGTCAGCTTCACTGTCTGACCCATCATCTTGGCGCGTCGTTGCCGTGGGTGGTGGTGATGTTTTTGGTTAGAAATTTTTATTCCCGATATAGTGATTTTCCTTCAAAAAAAAAAATGAAGTTTTCTATATTTTCATTGTGATACAATTTTCTTTTGGATTTGATCATGTACTTTTGTAATCTAGCCATAAAAATCATCTAATCTTGCATTATTTTTGTTTGTTGGGCATTTAATATAGTTCGTATCATTGCTCAGCAGTGAAATTTCATTTTTAACTTTTCCGACAAAAATTCCATAACTGCGGAATTTTTGTCCGTATAACGGACCTTGGTACTAAAATAAAATTTCCATAAGTGTGAAATTCCGTATAAAGGGGTTCCGTAAAACGAGGACTACCTGTACAAAGAATTGACCGCGAATGAAATTTTACGATGGTAAAAAGGAATGAATCGAGTATGCCCTACAAAGGGCGTTGAAATGGTCGTTACATGATGTAGGCTTTGGTGTCACTGAGGAGGTTGAGAGCGTGTCACTATATATATATATATATTTTTTTTTTTTAAGTTCGGGAAGAACCGATTCGCCTCTATTTAAAAGGGCATATCTCGGCGGAAAAACAAAGAAAAAGTGAGAGGAAAGACAGAGGAAAAAGAAAGGGTGGAGGGGACAGTCGAAGTGGAAAAAGACCAAGGATGACAAGGACTGCAGGGTCGAGCCCCATCATCCTTGGGTGCTAGGGCCGGGAGGGCGCACGTGAAACCTCCAGGAACAAGCACGTACAAACGAGCACAAAGAGCACTCAAGAGCACGAGCTTAGAACCCCCTTGCGGGGATATATATATATATATATATATATATATATATATATATTATATATATCCCACGTCGGGCTAGCATGCATCATGAAAAAGAAAAACTATAGTATTTGTCATTTACCATTGTTACGGAAAAAAGACTGCTTAAAACGAGCAAAAGACTTTTTTTAACGATTGAACAACCATTTCCAGTTATTAATTCAACAGGCATTAATAACGATGCTTATATCCATTTTGATTTAATTTAAACAAAACAAATTATTTGGATTTTAAACTAAGAAATTACTGTCTTCAAAATTATCAATCCCAATTTTCTTTCTTTTAAAATTGAACCAAGAAAATGATGTTACTTGAAAATAAATTTGGTTTAGATTAAACAAATAGAATGTTACATATACTTTGGAATTGGGCTTCAATTCGTATGAGAAATTTGAAAAAGATTAACTCCAAGTCAGTATAATCTTAGTTTATTTGCTTAATCCAAACCAAATTTATTTTCAGTTAACATAATTTATTTAGTTTGGTTTTAACAAAACTGAGTCTCATTCATAATTCTGAATACAGTAATGTCGTAGTCTAAAATCAAACAAGTTCTTTGTTCACATTAAATAAGGAATTATTTAGGTGTATACAGTCGGGGAATGGTTGGTTGACAAACGTTTTTTCTTGGTAGGGAAAACAATTGTTTGTTCTCGTTATAACCTTTGGTTAGCTTCCACCCGAATTGTTCATTCTAACGAAGGTCAAGCTTTTCACTCTACCTTAGACCTACAGTTTAACGTGGAATCCGAACCACGCCCCACCAGCAGCCCCACGTCTTAACCACAAGGCTACCCAGGGTACCCATTTATCTACCAACCACTTTCTTTATTGTGTGGGAGGATGAACAGCTGGTTTTTGCTGCGCGCCGGCTGCCGTCATCGGGTCTCGATCCTGGGGCCGATGGATTAGTAGTCAGCGACGCTAACCACTACACCACCGAGACAGATATATAATGTTAATTCAGCGCCGGCATTAGGATATTTCGGGCCCTGTGCAGAGTATACTGTACGGGCCCCCCATGACACAAGTCAAATTGTTTTTCATTGCTAATCATTTTATTTTAGTAGATTGTTAACAAGTACAAGAAGTAAAATTTAACTATACAAGTGCACCTGTAACAGAATACCAACAGACCAACAGCCTTTACTATTATTACTACTTATTACTTTATTATTATCAAATATTTAAACTATCATAAGAGGTTTCAACCAGCGCCGGCCTTAGGATATTTAATTAGGAATAGGATAATTCAATTTAATTAGGATAAAAAAATAAATTACATTAATTTACGCCAATTTTGGCACTCTGACGTCGATGGTAAATTTCTGTGAAATTTTCGGGCCCCCCTAAGTTGCGGGCCCTGTGCGACCGCACGGTTCGCACACCCCTAAGGCCGGCACTGGTTAATTATATGATTCGGCCTACGTTTTAATAAAATGGTCATATGACAGAGGGGACTTACAGTTTATCGTGGAATCTAAACAAACCCCGGGTTAGTACAGCATCTGAAAACAGAGGGGTAGGGGGAGTCACCACATCCAACTACTGAACAGACCCAGCATCGCTTAACCCAGCTAATCTTACAGAAAATGATGGTGCCACGGGAGCATATATATATACACACACACCGTATATATATTGTAGACACTAATCGACCAGGGAAGTATTCCGTGGGGGAACTTTAGGCAGGAGACAGGGAGTGTTGGAACTCACGTTTCTCCGATCACTGTCCTCCTTAGCTGATCTTTTTCCGTGTCTTATCTACCCTGTGATCAGTCCAGCATGCTTTCAAACACACGCTTCTCTCACTGTTCCTCGCTACATATACTGTACAGTATACATCCATCTTACATACTATACAATCTTTACAAAATTAAAAAGATCTTGATTTTGGTTCTCTTCTTCCTCTATAGGGCATTCGCCCTTGGCCTCCGTTTCCTGCATGCATAATATATATATAATAATAATAACACACACACACACACACACACACACTCACAATTACCCTTCGTTACACGAACCAAGCCAGCGTCCGTAGCTCAATGGATAACCGATTCCTTTTGAGCGAAGTGAAGGGAATAAGGGCGGGGGGTTCGATTCCTGGTGGTTCTGGTAGTAATAATTGAGGAATCAGCGCAATGTTCCGCATTCCTGAGCGTTGTGCCAATTTGTGACCCTCGTCACTAATTATTATTACAATAACCAAATACAATATGATAAGCAACTTTACAACTGACCTAAATGCATCTTTTAACGAACCATGCTAACCATATACTATTCATATAAAAGAACGTTATATACCATAAAAATAAGCAGTGTCGACTTAAACATTTGGATTGGTTGTCAACTTGTTTATTATCCCATTTGGTTTTTGTAACCATGTTTTTCTCGGTGCAAAACACACCGAAACAATCATGGTCGGAGCCAAGGTTTATTTCTTACACGTTCCGTCTGTCTCCTGTTACTTAATTAAAAAAGGCAGGACGGAAGGCGAACATTAGCTGCATTAAGGGACAAAAAAAATCGAGATTTGGAGACAGATAAAAGATATAATTACTTGAAGATAAGGAGTGACAAGATAGAGAGATAAATGGTTCACCGACAGAGAGAGAGAGAGAGAGTGTTACAAGGAGTTACAAGGAGTTACAAGGAAAAGAAGTACCTCAAAAGGCCTTGCGGCCCATGCCGAGGAGGTACCAATGGCAACGGGTGCCAGGGAAAATTTTCTATACACTCAAATAGTTGGCAAGATTTGGTCTAACCTTTTCTTGAACTGATCCACAACTTCTGAAGGTAACCTGTTCCACGTGTCACAGATCTTATAGGTAAAGTAATTCCCACACACACTAGTCCTAAACCGTTTCAAATCCAACTTCCAACCATTGTTGCGAGTTGGGTTATCATTTAAACTAAACATGCTTCTAAAATCGACATCTTTGAACCCGCGTCACGTAAGCGTCGATTGTAGCCCATATGCCTAACGGAAGGGATTAACTTTGTGGCATTCTTCAGCCAGTTTTCAATCCACCTACCTACTTCCCCACCAATACCCAGCGCGCGCACTTTGGCCATTAGCCGGCGGTGAGGTACCTTATCAAAGGCTTTCTAATCAATCGCCCTACTCTTATCATACTCACTCAACATGACGTGGAAAAACTCGAGCATGTTGGTGAGACACGACCTATGCCGTCTAAACCCATGTTGGAGTCCCCAAGTAGCTTGTAGGAATCCAAATGGTCAACAATCCTACCCGCTATTATCCCCTCAAATTATTTACCTACAACTGAAGTGAAATGGTGTTATTTATAGAGGTTCCAAAGCCTCTCTTCCCACGCATAAGGTAGCAGTAGGGTCCTAATCGTAAGAGTAGAGAAAGACTTAATAGTAAAAGTTTTTTTTTTTTTTTTGCAGTCAGAGGAGAACATCCTTAACCTAAGCTAAAAGGACAGAGTAGGGATGGGAAGGGGTCCTAGTAACCCACGGGACAGGTTTGTACAACAGACTTCACCCGCCCTCCCGAAAGAGAGAGAACCTAAAGGAATTGGCAGCCAATTTCTCTAGAATCCCACGACTCGGGACCGGAGGGCTGTCACACCCCAAGTATAAAGTTTACAACACCCAGAAGGAACGTGCATAACCTTTATGAGAGAGAGAGAGAGAGAGAGAGAGAGAGAGAGAGAGAGAGAGAGAGAGAGAGAGGAGAGAGAGAGAGAGAGAGAGAGAGAGAGAGAGAGAGAGAGCCACTCTATGCTAGCCCAAGAAGGAAGTAGAGAAAAAATAGAAAGATCAAATAAAAATTAAAAATGCTAAAGTATTAATACCATGCTTACACTCATAGACGTAAAAAGCTTTCACACAGGAATAGTCGTAGTAACAAAGTATAGAACAGACAAGTCTCTCTCCCTCCTTCGACAACCACAGCTAACAGAAGATTGTGGAAGAAGATTCATAGGAAAAAGTATAATGAAAAGAATAGCGTTATTACACCATGCCTACAATTCTCTCTTGTAACCAGTTACGCATTAGGATTAGAGGGTAGCATGAAACACTAAACTACTTAATCGAATCTACACTATGCATTTTTTTTAAGGATTTTTTTATTTCTTTATATATACAAGAAGTCATCACTTCATCACCACCACTTCGATGAAGGCGAAGGCCATCGTACTGAGAGACTTTTACAAATTAACTATTTACATTGCCATCTTTCGCTCTGGAATTACTTAGATAAGGGAGCACTGATCCAGAGACATATCCAGTCGATCAGCACATCCCAACTGAAGAATTTCCCCAAAAGTGTACATTACGTGTGGAATTTCTTCCTTTTTCAAGAAAATAGTTATCATAACTTAATTTATGCTGTGTCCTTCGCGAAGGAATTACTTGGATAATGAAGCCCTGATGTAGAGGTACCTCCAACTGTTCAGTACTTACCAGTTTAAGAATTTCCCCCACAGTGTACATATGTTTTTTTAACGAAATTTTGCTACATACTAGCTATTAACTAACTATCTAAAACTGAAGTTATACTGTAGCTAAATAGCTTTCCTTAAGTTGATTATATCTATTCGGGGGTTTTGACTCCGGAGAATTCCCATCATCTAAGAACCATCTATTACCAGCGCCTCCTGCTACATTTATTACAAAAGGGAACATTTATGGGCAGCAACTGTGGGTTCCTGCAGAACCCTCAATTTGTTTTACAACAGATCTTACAGACTGCTGCATAAGTTACCTCCAAGAACCTCAGCCTCTCAAATGTTCGCAAACCACACCATTCCGAGCCTCCGTGAGGTAACAAGACGTACTCAGTACAGTCTAATGAGAAGAATTAAAAACTCAGTCAATTCAGTTGTCCAAGCTATTCATCAGTCCTGCTTTGTCTTCTAGACTGTGAACCTCTTGGTATGAAAGTGTTTGTCTATAGCTCCACTTAACTCCTGCATTAGCCATTCCATTACATGTACTTTTTATTTCTATGAAGTTGTTATTACTCTATTTATTTATTCTCGTTTCTTTGTGTATTATTATTTCTTTATTACCGTAGTCCTTTTTAGTTTTTTAAATTTATTGTTTAATATAGTTGTATCGTTGATTATCTCGATCGATACTGTGCCTTTTTTTTTATGGGAGCTCTCTTTCCAATAAACATCATCATCATCATTATTACCATATATATGTTGGTATTGTCCCTACGTGTATTATTATTTTATTTTCATTTTTTCTTTTTGTAGTCTTAGTTTTGGGTAGTTTTTATTATTACTTGTTTCAGTACGTGTATTATTTTTATTTCTCTGTCATATTTTTTGTTTTTTAAATTTATTATTGTTTGAGTTATCGTTTATTTCCTTCAAGAATATTGTACTATTTTAGGGGATTTACGAGTATATCCCGCCAATAAAGCTATCATTAAAACAAAAGGAAAAATCAGGCTACTCCCTATACTAAATAAACGCATCCCTAATTTTACCCACCCTTTAACGCAAATTGATGCTACTAAAATACCTATCCAACCTATTCTTAAACATAGTTACCGAAGTGCTCCCCACGACCCCCGCGGGAAGGCTATTCCACTTCTCAAATACCTTATTGGTCAAAAAACCTCTCGCAATTTTGTCTCAAATCTTTGGCTCCTTATTTTAAAACCAGTTTCTCGTAATGTTCCTGTCGTCCAAGTCAAAAAATTCTCATAATTTACGTTATCAAAACGATTTAAAATTTTGAACACCTTTCATAATTCACCTTTCAAACGCCGAGTTTCGAGCGTATACAAATTCATCTCTTCGTATCTTTTAATTCGTAATGATAGAATAAGCTTTGTTGAGCGTCGCTGAACCCTTTCAACCATCTCTCTCTCACGAGGTACTGGTCTGGTTTGGTTATAGAGCACTGGGAGTTCTCAAATATCCCTATTGGTAGAGACGGGAAGCTTGATGGGAATTCACGGGAGTCAAAACCTCCGAAGAGCAAATTAAGTATAAAGAATGGCTCCTTGTTTATTTATTGAGATAGAAGCAGTGATTTCCCTTAAGAGTAAATGTAGTAGGAGGCGCTGGTCTGGTCTGGTTGTAGAGTACTGAGAGTAGTCAAATTAAAGACTTTTTTTTTTTTACTTTGTTTATTTACGTGTTTGTAATAGATTAGAATTTTCGGGACTCAAAACCTCCGAATAGCTATATTAAACTATTTAGGGAAGCCACTCCTCTCGCCTCCGTCTTTCTTTTGCTCCTCTTCCCCCCCCCCCCCAATTAGTAAAAGTAATAATGTTCCCTTCTTCAATAAATGTAGGCGGCGTTGGTCGGGTCTGGTTTCAGAGCATGCGCTGGGAGTTCTCAGATGATACCCCATTGGTAGAAAGGGGGAAGAAGCTTGATGGGATCTCTCGGGAACCAAAACTTCCGAATAGATGTTTAAAATGTTATAGATGCTACTTAGGTTTACAGTGTAGGAATGTTAGTACTTTCTCTAAGTTAGATATTCTGCGATTTACTTATAAAGTTTTGTAGTTTTATATAGAGGTAGCGATGTTCCCTTTTGCAATAAATGTAGTAGGAGGCGCTGGTCGGGTCTGATTTCAGAGCACTGGGAGTTCTCAGATGATGGGAAGCTTGATGAGATCTCTTGGGAGTCAAAACTTCCGAATAGTCGTACTCATCTCAGGGGAAGCTACTTAGTTCAAAGTTCAAGGAAGAGATTGTAGGCACCAATCGACCAGGGAAGTACTCCGGGGTGGACGTTAGGCAGGAGACAGGGAGTGCTGAAATTCCCGTTTCTCCTGTTACTGTCCTCTTTCGCTGACCTTTTTCTGTCTTTCATCTACCCTGTGAACAGTCCAGCATGCTCTCAAACACACACTTCTCCCTCTATTCTTCTCTATACATACATGCATTTTACACACTACACAATCTTTTCAAAATTTAAAAAAAAAAGCATCGTGAGCTTCGGAGGCCTTTATTTTGGCTCTTATAAAGGGTGGCATTTTTGCGGGCACCCACCCTTGGTCCCCTACTTTCTACATAAAAAAAAGTTAGAGTGGAACTTTAGTTTTAAATATTGTGTACCAAAATTTGGCAAGAAAAAGAATTATGCATATCATGCATTATCATTCCCCATTATGCATGGGGAATTCTTAAATTGTAGGTCGCCAGCTGGAGGTGCCCTCTGGACCGGTGCTCCTTTATCCTTCCTATGCGAAGGACACGGTATAAATTATATAATAAATCTTCGGTATGTACGTATATATATGTATTTGGTATAATTAATGACTTCTTGTATATAAATAAATAAAAAAGTCCATTGTCTTCTAATGCGTAACTGAGTAAACGAGATAAATGTAGGTATGGTGTGAATGAACTCTGAAGCTTTTCTCTTCATTATACTTTTTCCTACTTTCCTTTAAATCTCCTTTCACCACTATTTTCTGTCAGCAGTGGCTGGCGAAGGAGGGAGAGAACCTTGTTTGTTCTATACTTTACTATTACTACTATTCCCGTGTGAAAGCTTTACACGTCTATAAGTGAAAGCATGATATAAATTTTAAGTGTTCTTTATTTTCATTTGCTATTTCTATTTTTTCTACTTCCTTCTTGGGCTAATCTAGAGTGGATCTTAGGATCTTTGTTAGCCTGTAACTCTGTCTCTCGGGCTATGTCGTAACCAACGTCGTAACACTGCTTCCCGTCGATCAGCCAAGTTAGTTAAACGACATTTGGTCTGGGTAGTAGTTGAATGGGAGACCGTCTTCTGCATCAAGATTATGTAGCGACCGGTGGTTCCGGATCCCACGTAAAGCTGTAGGTCCTCTTCGTCATATGGTCTTAGATGATGCGAAGGAGGTTAAACAACCCTATCATTGCATTCTCTCTCTCTCTCTCTCTCTCTCTATATATATATATATATATATATATATATATATATATATATATATATATCACATACACACAGGGTGTTTCATGAGGAAATGTCAATACTTCGGGAGGTGATAGTATCGGTCATTGTGAGAAAAAAAGTTCATATGAACATGTGTCTAATTCTGAATGGTTACGGAGATAAGAGCTGTTTGAATCTGATGCGCGCGCAGCTCTTCCCCCCCCCTTCCCTCCCCTATAACCTTGAACCATGTAAGCTGTAATGTAAGCATGTAACATAAGCCAATCGACAGCTGACTGTTGTGAGTGACATTGTTTGGTGTTTGAAGCAGTGTTAAGAACGCCACACACCTTCACACATGCCGAATATGCAGATATGGTGTATGTCTACAGTTTTTGCGATGAAAGTGCAACAGCTGCTGTTGCAGAATACCGTCGACGGTTTCCAAACCGCAGAATTCCGGATCGAAGTGTGTTTACCAGGGTTTTCAACACATTGCGTGAGATTGGTACACTTCCCAGCGCTCATGTTTCATCTGAACGTGAAGGTCAACAAGATGTGGATGAAGTGGAAACATTCTTCAGTTGGTAGAGCGTAGTCCTACTACTAGCTCACGAAGAATCTCTACACGTCTCGGTGTGCCACACAGAAGACTGGAATTTTGTCATTGGGTAAATGCTAATCGCCGATTGCTTCGATTAATACTGTTCACCGTGAAGCTACTTTCACCCGTGACGGTATCAACAACACACTTAACTTTCATCGGTGGTCAGACGAAAATCCAAATGCCACTGTGGAAACAAATTTTCAACATCGCTTCTCTGCCAATGTGTGGTGCGGTATCATCGATGATCAGCTGATTAGCCCTGTTACTTTAGAGAATCGTCTTACAGGACAAAGTTACCTAGAATTTCTGCAAAATGAATTGCCAGAACTATTGGAGGATGTTCCTTTGGCTACATGCGCTGGTATGTACTTTCAGCATGACGGAGCTCCTCCACATTCTACCCGTCTGGTGATGCAATACCTAAATCAAACTTTCCCTGGTCGATGGATCGGCCGCGGTGGTCCCATTCAATGGCTACCAAGGTCTCCAGACCTCTCTCCGTTAGAGTATTGTTTGTCGGGGTGGATGAAAAGTCAAGTTTACAAAAGAAAGGTGGATACACGAGACGAATTGCTCGCGCGCATTTTGGATGCTGCTGCCCGCATAAAGGAACGTCAAGATCAACGCGGACGAACAACACGCGATCTTCGCACACGAGTTGCAAAGTGCATTGAGGTTGACGGTGGGATTTTCAAAAACGTATTGTAAACTGTAACAAATTTGTCATTTCTGTATCTGATACCATTCAAAATGCCAATGTTTAAACATTAAATGTTAAAAACAGTAATTGGTTTCTTTTTCTTGATTACCATTAACAATGCTTTTGTATTTGTAGATTCAAACAGCTCTATCTCCGTAACCATTCAGAATTTTAGACATGTTCATATGAACTTTTTTTCTCACAATGACTGATACTATCACCTCCCGAAGTATTGACATTTCCTCCTGAAACACCCTGTATATATATATAATGTTAGTCAAAGTGTGTAATCAGCCATTTCGCGTAATGGCTGTTTCACTTGATCATTTCGCGAAATGACTAACATCTTCAGCCATTACGCGAAATGGCTGAAATTCCACCTTTGTCATTTCGCACAAGATCATTTGCCCAGTTTGGTAAAGTGTATGCCCTTGACAATTGGTTAGGTTAAGTTGTGTTATTTTCGTTAGTTTTAACGAAAATAACACGACTTATCCTAACCAATTGTCAAGGCCATACAGTTGACCTAACCCGGCCTTCAATGGCGGACATCAGAATAACATTGAAGGCCCGGTTAGTATTTGAAAATCTCTATATCGAAAATTCAAATGTGTTCAAATGTGTATTTAAAGAGTGTTTCTCACATCCACAGGTCTGTTCAAATAAGTATGTATGTTTTGGCAGATTTAGTTAGTTAAATAAAGGTTTCCAATTTTATTGTGATGATTGTTATTTCTATGAATTCATGACAAAAGTCATTTTAGCCATTTCACGAAATGACTATAGTGGAATTTCAGACATTTCGCGTAATGGCTGAAGATTTTAGTCATTTCGCGAAATGACTGGTTACACAGTTTGACTAATATATATATATATATATATATATATAATATATATTTATGATGAATAAAACCACGAAGGGAAAAGAAACACAAAGTGGTGCTCAAGCGCTTTCGTCTAATAACATCCTCAGGAACACTCAGTGTTCCTGAGGATGTCATTAGACGAAAGCGCTTGAGCACCACTTTGTGTTTCTTTCCCTTCGTGGTTTTATTCATCATAAATATTTTTCACGTGTCACTTTCGTGAAATAATTTTCATATACAGTATATATATATATATGATGAATAAAACCACGAAGGAAAGGAAACACAAAATGGTGCTCAAGGAGTTACAAGGAGTTACAAGGAATAGTAGTACCTCAAAAGGCCTTGCGGCCCATACTAAGGAGGTACTAATGGCAATGGGTGCCAGGGAAAAATTCTGTCACTCAAATAGTATGCAAGATTCGGTCTAACCTTTTCTTCAACAGATCCACAGAAGAAGGTAACCTGTTCCACGTGTCACAGATCTTATAGGTAAAGTAATTCCCACACACACTAGTGCTAAACCGTTTCAAATCCAACTTCCAACGATTGTTGCGAGTTGGGTATATCATTTAAACTAAACATGCTTCTAAAATCGACATTGTTGAACCCGGGTAAGAACTTGAAAACCTCGATGAGTTGACCGCGCAGCCTCCAAGTTTCCAGCGAAAACAAATTCAGGGCGCGTAAGCGTCGATTGTAGCCCATATGCCTAACGGAAGGGATTAACTTTGTGGCCCTCGCCTGGACTCGCTCCAGCTTCTCAATATCTTTCCTGAGGGTGAGCGACCAGAACTGCACAGCATACTTCAGGAGGTGCGGCCGAACCAGAGAATTGTACAGAGGGAGCACAATCTCCTTGTTCTGAAATCGAATTTCTACCTGTACGCACTGTTTTGTAAACTTAAGGTCGCTGCTAATTAGCACACCCAAGTCCTTTTCCAAATCAGTGGCCTCGATATAACTCCCAACATGTAGTAGTACAACTTGGGATTGGCGTAGCCAATGTGTATCACCTTGCATTTGCCCAAGTTAAACGGCATTTGCCATTTTTCGGACCACTCTCCTATCCTACGTAGTTCGGCACGCAGCTGCTCGATCGCCTCGGGCGTCCCAACATTGGCCCCAAGCTTCGTGTCATCAGCGAATTTGGCGATCCTACTGACGATGCTACCGTCAATATCATTTATGTAAATGATAAACAACAGTGGCCCCAAAACGGAACCCTGAGGAACCCTGCTAGTGACCGAGGCCCAACCCGAACTAGCCCCTTTAATTACAACCCTCTGCCGCCTATTGTTCAGCCAGTTTTCAATCCACCTACTTACTTCCCCACCGATACCCAGCGCGCGCACTTTGGCCATTAGCAGGCGGTGAGGTGCCTTATCAAAGGCTTTCTGAAAGTCGAGATAAAGTATATCAATCGCCCTACTCTTATCATACATACTGAACATGAAGTGGAAAAACTCGAGCAAGTTGGTGAGACACGACCTATGCCGTCTAAACCCATGTTGGGAGTCCCCAAGCAGCTTGTAGGAATCCAAATGGTCAACGATCTTATGCGCGATTACCCCCTCTAATAATTTACCTACAACCGAAGTGAGATTAATGGGACGATAGTTCCCTGGACTTTCGTGATCCCCTTTCTTAAAGATAGGAATCACGTTGGCTTCCCTCCAGTCACCAGGCACCTGGCCCGTCTCCAACGATTTGTTGAAGACTGTAGCCAGGTGGGGAGCCATCTGGTCGCGCACCTCCCTCAACACTCTGGGGAGGAACTGGTCTGGCCCAGGAGCCTTAAACGCGCTCAGTTTGTCTATTCTATCGGCAACGACTGTCGCGGTACACCGAACACTCAATATCCAGGCCAGCACCTTCGTGCCTCACGCCTGGCTCGAGGATGACGCGGGTGTCCTCCCTGGTGAACACTCCAGCAAAGTACTCATTCAGCACATTAGCGATGTCCGCGTCGGAGGTCCGCAGAGCGCCGCTTCTAATGGGCTTTCTACTATTAACATAACTGAAGAACTCCTTAGGGTTCCCCTTGCAGAGGCTTGCCACCCGTAGTTCTTTGTTACGTTTCGCTAGCCTAACCTTCGCCTTCACTTCCCTGCACAGGCAGACATACCCCTCAGTGTTCTCATGGGAACGATTGGCCTTCGCCCTCCTACACGCTACTTTCCTATTTCGGATAGCCGAAGCGATGTCACGAATGAACCACTTAGGCTGCGTTGAAGCGGGAGTGACCGGTTTTGAGGGTATGGCAGCAGACTGCAGCACCATAAACTGGTCCCGGAATGCACTCCACACTACTTCAACATCGCCGCCGACCTCTAACCCCATCTCACGTACGCTATCCTGGAGGCTAACAAAGTCCGCCCGCCGTAGATCAAGCTTACTGCCTCTCGAGTTACTACGCTTCACCCGAGGGACGCAGACACAGAACCTAATAAGACCGTGATCACTTCCGCCCAACGATTCGTCAAGGGTGAGGCCAGTGACGAGGTTGTATTCGGTCGTGAATACTAAGTCTAGAACGCTTTCGCCTCGTGTAGGCTCATTGCTGATGAGAACTTCCTCACTCAGTGGGTCAAAGTCAACTACCCTCCTCCCTTCGGCATCAGCAGTCCTCTCTTCCCATTTTATGCCGCGACAGTTGAAGTTTCCTATCCCCTAGCAGGCTACGGAATTCGGTGTACAGGGCTGTATCCTCCTCGAGGAGAGGATGCGGAGGTCCGTATACCAAGATTAAACTATAGTTCGTCCCTCCCACGTTCAGATCGACGCCAAGCAGCTCCCGTTCCAATCGAACCTGGCAGTCAACCGGACTCAACGTGTCCCTCACGCATATTAGTACCCCTTCCCCCCCCCCTACGGGTGCGGTTTTTGTGAAACATTCTATACGTGGGAATCTCGAACTCCCCGATGTAGTCCCTACGATCAGTACGAATCCAGGACTCTGTGATAGCAACGATATCCTGGTATTCTGATGCTAAGAGCGCCCGTAGCCTGCAAAAGTTATTCCTAATCGACCTAGCATTAAAAAGCACTGCACGGAGGAAGCCTTCCCTATTCTGACCGCCCCCTAGCACGACCCGTTTCCTGAACAGCCAGGGCTGTCGGGAGTTGCAGAGCCCCTCACCAACGTGGGGCAACTTCCGCAGGAACCTGAGCCCCCCTCCAACGGGGAAGGAGGGTCACCCACTTGTACATGGACCAGGGTTGGTATAATTGGCCACTTTATTGAAAAAAACCAGCCCGCCCGGGTTTTTTCAATAAAACCCCGACAAAATTGGGGGAAATCGGGTTTTTTTAAAAAGTATATTATTATTATAAGTCTCCAATACAATAATAATTAATGTTATTTATCTTTTTATACCTGCTAAATGGTTTAGAGGTATAACATGATAAAAACATTTATAAAAGGAATACAGTTGACAATAAAATACACCTGTATTTAATTTATAAAATATTTCATGACTCGTGTACCGTATTTTAGATAAACACACAGCTCATTTAGCAAACTCAACAACCCCTGACAGCAGACATGTTCAAACAGATTTCCACCCAATTACCAAAGAGTGACAATTCATGGGAGTGATCTGTGTAACTTGTTTGAACATGTTGTGCTCTGTTCATACTTCAGGGTTAGTCAGTAAGGATCAAATAATGCAATGTACATTATTCAGGTGGTTCCCAGTAGTGAGAAAGAGAGTTTGTTAACAAATACTGTCAGGCATCAGCACTTGACACACTTGATTGTAACTATTATTTAAATACTGTACAGTGTACACTACAGTAAATTTTATTTGATAGCTGTCAGCTATAATTATTAATATTTTTGTGTGTAAGATTGAATGTAAAATAATTTTATAGTATATATATATATATATATATATATATATATGTATTAATTAAAAAAATCTTTATTATAATTAATGAATAGACTATAGGTCTAGTTACAATATAAAATTGAACATATTATTTACAAAGAAAAATGCCACGTGTAGCAGGTGCAGGAAGAAAAAGTAAGGTGAATGGAATGAAGTGTTAAGTGTAGAAGGAACAAATAAAGTTATATGTAATTTTGTTTTTCAATGAGTTTCATAACCTACTGTTCAATGCTGCAATACAAATGTAAACTTATTGACTAAACTTTTCAATGTCCTACATAGATTGAATAACCTGTTTAGTTTATAGAGCATTAGTTAGTAATTATAAATAATATAACAAATGGTATTCCTATTTTAATGAAAAAATACAGATAAATATAAAAGAAATGGAAACTTTTGAAAAAACCCACCTGGGTGGGTAAAATAGCGGGGTTTTCAAGTGGGTTTAAAAAAAAAACCCAGGTGGGGAAAAACGGGTTACCCACTTCTGTGCCAACCCTCACATGGACGCACCCTTCAGTTGAAGGTACGTCCGCCAGCGGCTCAACATCATCTCTCCCCGGTAGGGGGCCGTCATCAATCCCCGGGCTTGACCTCACCATACGGTATAGGTGCCGGTCAAGCAGCGCGCCTAGCACACCTTTACCGTTGGCATTGAGGTGGACATCATCCTTCTGATAAAGAGAGAGAGAGAGAGAGAGAGATTCTTTTTCCTCGCCGTTCGCAGACATCTTGGAATCATCAGGAATCGAAAAACACACGTGGTTCGTCAAGGAGAGAGAGAAACAAAAGGACGCTTGTGTTTTTTCCCAAAAATGACCGCGAAAAGTTAGCGTCTTACGAGCCTATAAGTCAGAGTTCACTGAAACTCGCTCTCACTCCGCTCTTTACTTCTCCTCGTGAATCTCTCTCCACGTAACGCCGCTTCGACCTCAGTCCTTCAAGTCACACTTCAACCATACAAGAAACGAAGCAGCACTTGAGGCGACTCTACAATTCCATCCTGCAAGAAACAACAACAATGCTGTAGGCGTTTTCCGTTGGCCCCTTTACACAAGTCTCTCCCGGCTTTCAACACTCATCCTCTCGCCGGTATGGCCAGTCCTTTGAAGCCCAGGCCCTCAGCACATCCTTCTTCACCTAAGCCTACAGTCTCCAAGTTCATCTTCGGCGAAACGCAATACGGTCAAACTTTCACCTAAGCCTATAGTATCCAAGGTCATCAAGGGCGAAACGCAATACAGTCAACCCTTCACGTAAGTCTTCAATCTCCAGAGTTATTCATCATCCCGGTAAGCCTACCTTTGCCTTCGTGTTAAGCAATTCCCGCGTAACCTACACAGTGTAACCGCAGCGTCGAGAATAGGCTGTACCCAAAAGTGTACGCAAGCAACCGGCAAACTAACTCTCTCATTAAGACCGCAGTAGGCCTATTTCAAGTGTTGTACCAATACCGTAGTGTTGTATCACCCTGTTATTGTGTTCTTTCATATAACTCATTTCGCATCCGATTGTTTGTGCTCCTTTTATGCATTACATTTTTTTCGACTTAATCCATTTAATGTGCCGTACTGTATTTACATTATTTCAGTTATCAATAGGCTTCATTGTTTATTGTGTGTTCAGTCTAGGGTTATGACATTTTTATAACCTCATGTTCCTGTATCATAAATCGATGAACTTTTGCCCCCTGACAATGAAAATAACAGTTTTTTCGATATATTTTGAAAAAACTTCACCCCAAAATAAAAAATAAAAAATTAATAAAATAATAAATATTGGTTGCCCTTGGTATAGCTATTGCAGATGGGTCTCTGTTCCAGTGATTTTCCAGAGTATTTAGTGCTTTTCGGTATTGTTGCAAGATATTGGACAATTTATGATAATCATCAGGTAACCAATCTAGAATGGTGCAATGCAGCTGTCTCGAATATACTAATATACTATATTTGCTTTCGGGGTGACATTTTTTTTTAATTCTGAAGAATTAGGCCCCTTTTTATTGTTTTCAAGCAAAAGTTCATCGATTGATGATACAGGAAACAATATTTATGACAAAAAATTAAAAAGTCATAACCCTAGTGTTCACTCTGCATATCTCATTAGCCTATTTGAATTAGCGTATTTACTTAATTAGTCTGTATAACCATTCCTTATTGCTAAGAATCAGTCATCTTTAGCATAGTATAAATGCCGTTGTATAATTGTTAATCATTATAAATACAGTACCTTTGTTGAACTGTTAATGGCTGTGAACAAATAATTGATTTATTTTCCTAATTAAACACAAAACAACAAAGTAATTTCTCTCTCCTTATTAAATATTGTTTATTTGGACAATAGGCCCAAATTGGTGACCCCTGGCCCTAATATTTCATTTCAATTTCATTTCAATTTCATTCAGTAATTATAGTAAGCCTACTTTCTTACCCACATCAAATCGGTGATCCGTAGGCTACTATATATATATATATATATATATAAAATATTATTATTATTAACCTATAACATTCATTATCCAAATTATATGTATATAAATAATAAACGAGTTATAACGCTTTCACCTACGGAAGTTAAACCAGCAACTTATTAATAAGAAGAAAAGCTGTTTAATATACGACATAATATTGCCATTGATGCTGCAATGACCTCAAATCCTGGCCCTATGAAAACGTTCTATAGCGTAACAAAGACCAAAGTTGGCGACAACTCTGAGAATAGAATATTTTAAAAGTTAAAAAAAAGGGCAGAAAATGCTCGTCAGCGATCTTTATAGACCTATAAATACAGCGAATACCTGAAAAAAAAAATGCATCTAAAATTTGTTTAAAAATGGTATATATTCGTGGTAAAAGTGCACGATTTTCGGTTAAGAAATTTGAGGCTCTGGATTTACTCTTTTCTTCGCTTGCTGGCTTCTCTCCAAACGAGGTACAAATGTTGCAGGTTCAACTTGAAGGACAGCCTCAATAGTCGAATAAGAAAAAGACAAAAATCATTTCTAAACGTGTTTCTTTTTTATTTTATTGGAATTTCTTGTTTGAAAAGAAAACTGTGTGTGTGTGTGTGTGTGTGTGTGTGTGTGTGTGTGTGTGTGTTTTATTTTAACGTGCATTTAATATTTGCTCTTGCTTGATTTTTCTTTTATTTAAAAGCATTTGGGGATTATTTATTCAAATTTCGTGTAGTTATTTACAAACTTTGTTTCATCCACGTTTTATTAATATTTTGCATCAGTTTTATTTTGTGGAATAATAATATTTCATATTTGACAGTATAATACCGTTCATAAAGTCTTAACGCGCAGTTTGCCACTTCAAATTCACGCGATATGTACAATTTGTACATAGATAAACGCTATAAATGGAAATACTATTATAAATTCTGTAGTTTAAAGTCATATTAATGAGAAGTTTAGGGGTTAAAAAGGGTTACATTTTTTAAGAATTTGGAAAAAGAAATTAATTTTTAATTTGAAGACAATATAATTTTAAAAAATAATTTAGTATTAATTATATAGTTAAAAATGGATCACCTGAAGATCAGGGCCCCCAGCCTTCTTTAGTTAGCTTTATAAGACTAACTAACGAAAATATCACGACCTGACCTAACCTAACCAATCGTCAAGGGCGTACAGTTTACCTAAGGGTTGCAGCACCTTAAACAGAAATAAAATAAAATACAGTTTACCTAACGATTGGTTAGGTTAGGTCGTGATATTTTCGTTAGTTAGCCTTATAAGGCTAACTAAAGAAGGCTGGGGGCCCTGATCTTCAGGTGATCCTAAAAAATTAATGTAATTAACAAAGGTTTAAAGTATAGGTAAGTATTTAAGGGGAAGTGAAGTTAATAGTACTTCAAATTTCATGGGTAAATTAAACGATAGGATTAAACTATTGAAGATAAGGTTCAAAAAATTGACGCGAAGGCAGCTAAGATTACTGGAAAAATTCAGTCGAAAATTAATTCCACAGGTGAGTAAGGTGTTCAATTAAGTAAATAATGGGGTTCCATTGCTTACTGACATAATTGTTTACACTGAAGAGCTTGCACACTATATAGATAAGTTAAAAATCAATGAATCGCCAGGTTAAGACCTTTTTACCCAAAGCATTTAAAAGGGTTACAAAATGAAATGGTAGATTCTTGAGTTTAAATTTGTAATAAATCTTTATTTCCGGGGGTTGTTCCTTCGGATTTTAAATTAGCTAATGTATCTCCAGTCTTTAAAAAGGGGGATAAGCAACTAGCGGGAAAATGTAGGCCTATTATTCTCCAGTAACTTCTATTATAGGAAAGCTTTTTGAATTAGTTACTCGCGACCGTATAATCAACCGGATCACCTGAAGATCAGGACCCCCAGCCTTCTTTAGTTAGCCTTATAAGGCTAACTAACGAAAATATCAGGACCTAACCTAACCAATCGTTAGGTCAATTGTACGCCCTTGACGATTGGTTAGGTTAGGTCGTGATATTTTCGTTAGTTAGCCTTATAAAGCTAACTAAAGAAGACTGGGGGCCCTGATCTTCAGGTGATCCAGTCAACCTTCTTGAAAGTAATAAATAACCTTCATTAAACATAGGTCAAGAATAGTGGTGAAAAAAAATAATTAACTAGTTTGTTAGTTTCCATGACGTCATGAGTATTTATGATCATAATGGGTGGTAGATATAATACATTTAGATTTTCAAAAACCATTTGTCAAAGTTCCGCATGAGCGACATGTTAGAAAAACCCAAAGCTCACGGAATAAGGAGTCAACTTCTCAAATGGATTGATAATATAATTACCTAACTGGTAGAAAATAATGAATACCAATAAATTTGCCAACAATACTAAAGTTGCAGGTAAACCAATTAGTTTACTGGAGATAATTTGCAGCGCGATCTTATTAATTTAGTAGTGTGATCTAATAAATGGCAAATGAAGTTTACCATAGATAAGTGTATAGTCAATAGTCATGCATATAGGTCATTACAACAGTAAATTTAACTACATTATGGGAAATAGTGCGTTAAACGAAGTTCGGAGGAAAAGGATTTAGGATTCATCGTTAATGGGTATTAAAAGTTCTCCAGACAATGTTCCCTTGCGAGCATTAAAACTAATAAATTATATATTGGGTTTTCTCTCTCATTATTTTCAATATAAATCTAAAAATATTATTTTTCCATGATACGTCACCTGTTACGCCTCACTTAAAATATGCTATACAATTTTGGTCGCCAAACACGAGTAAAGATACAGAAATAGTTGAAAGGGTTTAGCACAGCGCAACAAAGCTTATTCCATCATTAAATAGTAAATCATACGAAGACAGACTTAAAAATGTGAATTTGTATACACTCGAAACTAGGAGTTTCAGAACTGAATAAATTCGGGTGTTTAGAAATTTAATTTTCACAACCTAAATTTTAAATTTGAAAAAAAAATTTTTTTACGACATTACAAGAAATAGAAGCTATTCTTTTCATTATACTTTTTTTACTACTAACTATCTTATAAAAAATTTTTCACAACAATTTTTCTCTCGACACTGGTTGGAGGAGGAGAAGGGGAAACCTTGTCTGTTCTATTCTTTGCTGCTGCTACTCTTTCTGTGTGAAAGCTTTAAACGTTTATTTGTGTAAAACTGGTATGAAAGTTCTCTGTGTGTGTGTTTGTGTGTGTGTGTGTGTTTGTGTGTGTGTGTGTGTAAATTTATCAACAGTTAAACGCTTAAATTATTGATACAATTTTTCTAGAAAACTACCTAGAAACTGGCAATTACAACTCGACTTAATAGAAAAATAACATCTGTTCAGCAAGAAATTTAACGAAATTACTACTTCTACATTACCTTAATTAAGTAACATTTAAATAATAAATGTATTTTACACATTTTAGTATATATAGATATTAGTCATGCATGTCCAAGTTGGTTGAACATTTGTGTAAATTTTCGTCCGTGACCATTTTTCATCCAGTTGGTTGAACAGATTATACATATATTATATTTTCAAATTTTTTATCACGTTCGCTTGTGTTGAGGTATAGGGAGCGGGGTGGGGGGTTCTCTGAGAAAGTTTAGAGAAAGCGCTGTTTTACCATATACAAATTCTTTTTTTTTTCTTCGAATTTCGACCGCACCAAGATTTTAATAAAAAAAATTGTCAAGCAAGTCGTCGTTTATGCTACCTCAGGTTAACTTAACCTAGTGTAACCTAACCACAAAAATGTAGGTCGTACAAGAAAATCCAACTTATTTAGAAAATCTGACGTTATTGGTAAAAAAAGTGACTTAGTATTGCCGCTACTTATATATATATATATATATATATATATATATATATATATATATATATTATATATATATATATATAGTATATATATATATATATATATAATGATGGAGAGGATAACGGCCATGTTTGCGAATTGTATTATCTTCGTTTGACACCTTAGCTAATAAGGTGATTGTCTTACAAACAAGACAGGGAAATTGATTTCCGTACCAGATAATGAACACAATATTGGTTCGGTATATTGTTGCTGTCAATAATATTTTAAATGTATTATGAAGCTCACAACACTGTTAAGGAAAAATAATTATTTTCTAAACTATAAATTATTGTACGGAGACAAAATTATTTGAATTGCATCCGTATATTTATATTAGTAGTGTGTGTTCCATAAATCGATGTTCCGCAACTGGGGATCCGAGAAACCCTAGGGTGCCACGTGAGCTTTCCAGGGGGTTCGCAGAAAAAATCTGAAGTACGTATGTTTCTTCTGCTGTGAAAAATGCATGGGTGCGCATTGACAAAAAGAGGGAGAAGTCATAGTTTAAATGTCTATTTTTGTATTAAACAGAGAGGGATATTGCATTTATAGTTGGAAACTATAAGTCATTCTTTATTATTCACATTAAAGAAATAATAAAAATACAATGTAAAGTGATTTTTTTGCTTTATTGATTATATATTTATATATCATATGTGTGATGCAAACCCACAAGGAAAAAGAAAAATGATTCCAAGGACTTTCGTGTATTCAGAAGTACACCTCGTCGGGTAATTCCCTGACGAGGTGTACTTCTGAATACACGAAAGGCCTTGGAATTATTTTTCTTTTTCCTTGTGAGTTTGCATCATTCATTCATTCATTTCACGTGTCTAATTGTGAAATTCATCCCATCATATGTGTATGTGTGGAGGTGCGGTGAGGTTCACAATATTGCCAAGTTACATACTCGGGGTCCCGTCCCTCAAAAAAGATAAGTCATAAGTAACTGTACGGTTTCATTTAATCGCTACATGTGATTTTAGGATTATGCCCTTATCTGTGGGTAGGTCGGACAAAACATATACGAGTATCCGAAAAGTCTCTACCCAGTGGAAACTGGGCAATTAATTAAGTTAAATAGGTAATTAATTTCATTAACCCATTAGCGCCCAAAACTTTTTTTCATTTCCTAAAATTTTTATTTTTTATTTTTTTATTTAAATTTTTGTGTATCAGATAACTATTTCATGTTTATTTAAAGTCTCTCTGAAGTTGAATATATCAATATTCAACTTCGGAAAGACTTTAAATAAACATGAAATAGTTATCTGATACACAAAAATTTAAATTAAAAATTAATATTTAAAAATGTCACTTTTAAGTTCTAACCTAAATTGTAGTGTTAAAATGTGTACCAAAAAGGGACGCTGGGCGTTAATGGGTTAATTTCATTAAAACGCTTTGAACTGAATGCGAAACATTTGGAATATTTATGATCAGATTCTTTAAACAAACGTATTTCCGATCGGGTTACGTGTTTCAATGTACTAGGGGCACTCAATATATTTTGCCCCACCCTTTTTTCTTAGCTAAATAATAGGCCATAGGGCTGAAATGTCTTTTGGGCCTTAAGTTTGAACTTTCTGCGCTTCACATAACCGGATTTTTCCAGTTTGAACCTCCCCTCCTTATATAAAACCGCTTTTAAACGCCTTTGTATAAAACCAATGGTTAACGCAGTTTCGAAAATGGCGTCTGACAGTGATGTGCGTCGTAAACAGAGAGCTGTTATCGAGTTCTTAACCGCAGAAAAGGAAACAGTTGGAAATATTCACAAACGTCTATAAAAAGTTTACGGAGATGCTGTTGTCGATCGAAGCACAGTTGGACGCTGGTCTAAACGTGCGAGATCATCGGAGAGAGGGAGAGCCAACCTCGATGATGAGCCACGCAGCGGTCGCTCGGCATCGGCTGTGACATCTCGCACTGCGCAACGTGCTAACAGCATCTTTCGATCAAATCGGCGCGTCACATACAAGGAGCTATCACTGAAGCTAGGAATTAGTGAAGGAAGTGTGAATACGATAATTCAGCAACTGGGATACTCAAAAGTGTGTTCACGGTTTGTTCCTCGCCAACTGACTGAAGATCACAAAGCCCAAAGAAATTGCTTCCGAGTCGTTAGTTCGATACGAGACAGAAGGGGATGACTTCCTTTCACGAATTGTGACTGGGGATGAGACTTGGGTACACCACTTTGAACCTGAAACAAAACGCCAATCCATAAAGTGGCATCACGCAGACTCCCTACGCAAGAAAAAGTTCAAAATGGCTCTCTCTGCAGGAAAGGTTATGAAAAGGTTATGAAAAATGGACAATCAATCAGCTACCCTACAGAGACTCACGAGACGTATAAAGTGAGTTCGACCGGAGAGAAAACTGGAAGACGTTCTTTTTTTGCACGATAACGCAAGACCAGACAACAGTTTGCAAACAAGAGAGGCCATCGCAAAAATGCTCTTGACTGTGTTACCTCACCCTCCATACAGCCCGGATCTGGCACCTTCAGACTTCCATTTGTTTGGGCCAATGAAGGATGCTATTCGTGGAAGAAAGTTTCAGAGTGACGATGAGGTTGTTGTTGAGGCTAAAAGGTGGCTCCAGCGGAACCCAGCGGACTTTTACCAACAAGAAATAAAGGCCTTTGTTACGAGGTGGAGGAAAGCCGTAGAAAAGGATGGAGATTATGTGGAAAAATAAAAACTTGTAAAAAAGATATGTAACTATTTGTGTACAAAATTTCTGGAACTTACAGGGAAACTTGGAAAGAAAAACAAAAGGTGGGGCAAAATATATTGAGTGGCTCTTGTATTTCCCATTTGTAGTATAGAAGCAAAGAGAAGTATTTCGTTAAAATAATGAAGTCGCATCGTCTCTTATTAGACCACAATCAAAATGTTTGTTAATTCAACCATGCAATGACTGTATACTAATCGTACTTCTCTCTCGTGCAACATACTTAATATTTAGTGCAATGACAGGAAATGGCTATATGTAACTTATTTATATAATGAGGGGATGATGATGATGATGTATGTATGTATGTTCGTTTACACACGCCTAAACGGCCAAGGTAATCTGCACCAGATTTAGTAGCAGATTTAGTATACACATTATGGGAGAACTAGTGAAGGTTAACACCCATCGCTTCCAGTTTTTCCCCACTTAGGTTGTTTCGGGGAATGATTTTGCTGCGCAAGGTGAGGCGGCTATTCTAGTGTGTGTGTATATATATATATATATATATATATATATATATATATATATAATCCAACGTTTCGTCTTAATCACAGCAACTACTTCAGCACTTATAAAGAAACGTATGATCCGATAACTGTTTAATTTTCCAGCGTGTATATGATATTCTTAAAAGACAATAAATAATAGGACAAAGATGAATAACTCTCCCTACCTACATCCACGTAATAAATAAATAAATAAATATATGTATACGCAGTTGTGTTAAATGGTGGAAAGTGGAATAATAATCGGTATTTCCCTCTATCTGATAATGGAGAAATCTTAAACGAACTGAAAGGAGAAATACGTTAACGATTGCTCGTTAATTATAATTGAAAGATGAGAACGAACCAAATTCACAATCTACCAATTAAATTCACGTTTGCGCGCGCGTGTTTGTGTCCATAAGCGACTGGGCATAAACGGGGTTGTGTGTGATAATTCACAGATGTCGTGGGATAACTTTTTTTGGCATCTCGAAACAAAAAATTTTTGTTATATAAAATATCTAGAAATATTTCTACTGTCGGAGAAAATGTTAGTCCTGATTAGGTTAGGGAGTACCTCACTATTTAATGTCTTAACAGGAACCACCCTTCGAGCCCTCAGTTGCGTTTGAAACACTTATTACGCCCTTCTCAGCTTGATGGCATTAACGTCAGGTTAGGTGAAATTAGGTTTGGTAAATTAATTTTTTAGATATATAAATTTAAAAAAAATCGGTACCTCGCTAATGCAGAGATGCGTACGTGTGTGTGTGTGTGTGTGTGTGTGTGTGTGTGTGTGTGTGTTAGTCGGGTTCCAAGTGGAAACCTTCTCGTTTTGAGAATAACAAACTGACCTGACCTAACAAGGATAAGACTGTAATAAGAGGAAATAGGAATATACCCAGACTAGGGAATTGAGCATTTTCAGGGCAAATACTGAAATTTTTAGGGCAGATTTTTCCTGACATTCCTTTTTGTTTTTTTTAACTTCTTGAGGTAAATTAATTACTTCCTACAATACTTGCAGTTAATAAATAAAACGTAAGTTGAGGAGGACTTACTGAATTCTATATCAACTACAATGCCGTAGGTTTGCTTATCATTTAGAAATGTTGTAGCAAAATTTTATCTCATTTTTGTGAATTGTAATGTTTTTTATATCTAAAGGCTTTAATATTTGTTACTCATACTCTAACCTATGTGTTATTTTTTGCTACACATAGTGCTCATGCGGAAATCAGGGCACAGTAAAATTTTTTAGGGCAAATTTTTCCGCTAGTAAAGTGCCATCCCATATGCCTATATATATATATATATATATATATATATATATAGTGAAAACTGATTTGCTGAAGCATTAATAATAATTAAATAAATAAATGAATGAATGAATAAAATTAGAAAATAAAACTAAAAAATTTATCGCCAAAGAATTTGTTTCAATTTCAGACGAATTTTTGCTTTGGGTTTCACGAAATTAATTTTCTTTCTAATTAATTACTCATTAAGGCTAACGATCATTATTTTCAATGACTTTTTTTTTTTTAAGTAAAACAATTACGAAGAATTAAATGTCAAATGTCATTACATTATGTAAAATGTTAAACTCGGAACTAACCATGCAAAATTGTACGTTTAACCTAACTCCATTTTTAAAAACTTTAATTCACTGGAAAATTCCCGTGGCTGATTTAGTTGCAATTTGAACTTACCCTGGGAATGTATGAGTCGTTTATCTACTCTGTGATTGCCCGGGCTCAGTTAACTCTCTCGATACTTCATCCCTCCCCATTTTCCGTGGGGGGAAGTAAGAGTTCCCAATGTTATTTGTTCTTACCTGAATTCACACTACACTATTTAGTAGTGTGTGTGTGTTAGTAAATAGAGGGTGGTCCAGAAGTCACGATCCGGTAAAATATAATTATTTTACTATTTATACAAAGCCCCCGATATCAACGATTCTTGTACGGATTCTGTCATCCGCGCTGACATGTTTAAAAATTTGCAGATTCGCCTCGTTACAGGATTGCAAAGAACGAAGTCTATTCCATCGTCAGGATAGAATTGTATGAACCACAATATAATTTCTTAACATCAAACGAAAGTCAGCAAAATACGTACGCTAAGATCAACTAGATTAATTAATTTTATTATAAAAAATGTTTTCGTTTAAATGCTTTGCTATTTAACAAATAATTTTTCTCTCTTGTATATCAAAACATGCTGTGTTAATTAACGTATAAATTAACATCGTAATTACCTATCCCTTTATGAATTTATTTACTTAATAAGATTCTTAACTTTGAAATGTCTTTGTGAACGGAGCAAACGTAACTTGTTACTAAAACAGGTTCATTTTCTTTTATATTTTGTAGAATCAAAACGTGTCATATGTCTTATATAAATTGTATAAATTCTTATTCTTAATATTAGAAATGGACGATTACAGTCGTACATTTTAAGTGTTATTTATTTATTTATTATTTATATAATATATATATATATATATATATAATATATATATATATATATATGTATTTTTTTTTATTTAATTATTTCCTGGCCATAAATTTGTCCAGAATGTGGTTTTCACATTAACTATTTTGTTAATCCCGGACAGACGGATTACCTCCCAAATCGTTGTTCGTTTTCCTGTCCGCCTTAATTTAACGAGTTTGCTTCCCTCATAACAACGATATAACAGCAATCCTCACGGGGACCAGGAAATAAACCCTTTATAGTGTCTGATACCCTACAGCTTACAACGCTCCAAAGAGTCCTCTTCTCGAAGGTATAATAAGAATTGGAGCAAATGGCGAGCCTCAACCGAATTACCTCCGGTCATAGAGATAAATTAAAGGTCTCTTCCCGATAAGCACGATTGCATTTTCAAACGAGATTCTTTCAACTTTTATAGAATACATTTTCAGCAAAAAGTTCGCCGAAAGAGAAAATCCCAATTGGTAATACTTTTTTTATATATATTTTATTCTCTTTAGTGACAGTAATAAAATGTCAAACAAAAGTGTCATTACTCGGTTGTAATTTTTTTTTTAGTTTTTAGGCGAACTTTTTTCCAAACTACAAATACATGCTCGATTCCACGATTTGGAGGACTCGCACATTTGCCCACTCCAAACATGCGCCCGTTTCTTCATTTAAGGTCTTGTAATGGAAGCTTAAGCAAGTTACCTTAAATATTTTATTTGGTGCGTTTATAATAGCTTTTTCTCTGCTGTTTTGGGTCGTTTATAATGCAAATATTCGTGATTTACATTTTTTTAACGAGTTTTGCTAAACTTTGTATTCAAGATAATCGAAAAATTAATGAAACAACAAAATTATATATGATGAAAATAACCACGAAGGAAAAAGGAAACACAAAATGGTGCTCAAGCGCTTTCGTCTAATGCCATCCGTCTAATGAAAGCGCTTGAGCACCATTTGTATTTCCTTTTTCCTTCGTGGTTATTTTCATCATAAATATTATTCACGTGTTACTTTCGTGAAATAATTTTCATGTAGGCCGTGTGTGTATATATATAGTATATACACCTTTCATATGTTCCGTGCGATAATTCCTCATTTCACGTAGGTCAAGCTTGTCGCCCTCTCCTCTCCATATATAACCTTTGGTTAGCTTCCGCCCGAATTGTTCATTCTGACGAAGGTCAAGCTTTTCACTCCACCTTAGACCTACAGTTTAACGTGGAATCCGAACCACGCCCCATCAGCAGCCCAGCGTCTTAACCACTAGGCCACCTAGGGTACCCATTTATCTACCAACCACTTTCTTTTTATTGTGTGGAAGGATGATATATATATAGTATGAATTAAATAATATAATCAGTTTTGTTTTGTAAATTTTTTTTTTTTGTGCTTTCGTTTCTTGGGCAGCGATTCTCAACCTGTGATACACGTACGGCAGATGGTACGCGGAGTTCTTTTAGGTGATAAAGAAAGTTAGAAATACGCGGCACTCTAATTCATCATTACTTTCATGATAATATTTCAAAAGTAATATTAGATGTTGATGAATAACTTTCAACTTTCCTGACGTCAGTTTGCGTGCTATTCAATATACCGTCCGGCTACATTTCAACTTATTTTACGATAAAGTGCAAAGCCAAAGTAAAAATTTTGATTCAATAGTCGATGAATATCCTTAAATAAATGTAACTTTTTAGATTAGGTTGAAAATTCAAGATTAAATGCCACAGTCTCCTCCCAAAGGATTTAGTTAAGTGGTACTATCGCCTTTCCTTAATGGTGGTACTAAGGAAAGTATGGTGGCCAAATATGGGTAGTACGTAAACCTGAAACGGTTGGGAACCCCCAGTCTAAGGGAACTTTTTTTCCGAAACTGTAGAATCAATTCAAAAAGAACTCGTAAAACTCCATGTTCCTTGTCGTAAGAAACGTGCAGTTTTAAAACACGCAACTTTTTTGAACGACAGTAATTTAGGTACCAATAGTACAATTAGACAAAAACAAAATATTAATTAAAGTAGTCCTAAAGTACTAAATGTAAAGCGATACAGATTGCATTGTGTCCAAATATAGAGGAAAATATTCTGAAATACTTTCCTATTTTAAAAAAGCACCAAACATAATTAGGTTAAGTGGTCCTGAAATTTTTTACATCCACTATAAAATGCAACGGACGCCTTACTGATATATATAAAATTAAAAATATATACGTAGTTTTAATAAACTATTTTTGTGTGTTCTAACAACAAATATTATGTATATACTGTTCAAATACGTAAAAATAGATTTTCTTTTGTTTTGACGTAGACCTACAGGCTACAGTATTTAGGCCTAATAACTTTTTCCAGCTTTTATATTTCAAATTAAAAATATAGATAAGCAAGTACCCAACAGAAATACTGTTAAATGTTATAAAAACAAAGAAAACTTCAACATCCATGTAAAAATTATAAACGATTTTATATTAATTAATATTAATTAAGCCTACGCCCTAGAGCAGATGTCGCCAGGCTACAGTGTTTGCACCGAAATGTTTTGTATTAGCCAAAATGTGCGCGTTTTATATAGTTTTATTTGGGCCAAATGAAGAAGATATCTTTTTACTAATATATTAATAAAGGTTGGGTTGGGTTGGGTTGGGTTGGGTTGGGTTGGTAGAACTCGCAGTACGGCTTGGTACAGACGAAACAATGGAAAACGAACACATTTTGGCGCAAACGCTGTAACAGTTTCTATGGCTACCAAGGTCCGCTATCCACAAAATCAGAGTATGGGTTTACTTCCGTCGGTCTGGAACCGGACCGCGGTCCACCTATTGGTGACCCCTGCCTTAACCCTTTAAGGGCGAAAGGTACAAATTGCTAACGTTTCAAATACACGCATTCATAACTTAACCCTACAAAAAAATTCAGGGCTTAAAGGGTTAAAGCAGTGGTTCTTAACCGGGGGGGCGCGCCCCCCTAGAAACAGGAATTTCTCTAATTGTATTTGTTATTCTCTTAACGAGAGCATGGGCTAATATTGAGAAGTTATTGAGAATGTTATTTTGATTGAAGGGGGGCGTGGAGGGAAGGACCAATTCCTAGAGGGGGCATGGTAGTAAAAAGGTTAAGAACCACTGGGTTAAAGGATATCTAATATTTTCAACTTCCTCGTACATTTTTAATAGTATTTGGAGGAATGAGGAAGAGTAAGTCTGCTATATTGAACATTTCAACCCTACCATGATACAGTCCTAAACTATTTATTGACATGTAATTTATTGATATGTAATTAATGTCTTAAATTAACCAAATAAATTGCTCTCAATTATCATCAACTCGAGTTAATATGGTCGTAGGATAAAGACAAAGTTGGTTTTCTGCATTATTTGATCCCTTTGAGGTTAATATTTTATAAGGAATTTAATTAAATCGCATCTGAGTATAGTTTTAGAGGTCTTCATAATGTATATTAAAAATTAATTATAATAAATTACCCTTAATATTCGACGACAAGACTGAATAGGATTCTAATTTTTTGCGAAAGAAGGTTTCAGCATTATTTGATCACTTTTACGGTTATATTTTAATTAAGTTACTTTCGAACAACGTAAGAAAAAAGGTTTTTGAGCTGTTGATGGTTTCCCCTCCCCTTAAAAAAGATCCATCCAAAAAACTTCGCATCACACGCACATACGAGTGTGTGTATGTATATATATATATATATATATATATATATGATGCAAACCAACAAGGAAAAATAAAAATTATTCCAAGGCCTTTCGTATATTCAGCAATACATCTCGTCATTCCCTGGCAAGGTGTATTGCTGAATACACGAAAGGCCTTGGAATAATTTTTTTTTTCGTCGTGGATTTGTATCATTCATTCATTTCACGTGTTTAAGTGTGAAATTCATCCTATATATATACTGTATATATACAAAAAAAAAATTTTTTGTGTGTGTGTACAGTAGTACAATAACATCCTATGATGATATAAAATTAGCTGGAAAATTGTAAACTATGATGATATAAAATTAGCTGGAAAATTGTAAACTATGTTAATATAAAATCCTTACAAACGAACATAAACTATAGAATTGATCAGAAAACAACAAAATTTAACACCGAAAAATTTTCAGCTCTTAAGATATGGAAGAAATGAGACAATAAAAGCTGTCCATATGGACAGGAAATTAAGAGAAATTCAAGACCAAACTATTTTGGAGTTCTAATGACCGACGATGCGAAATTTGAGACATAAAAGAAGATAGCGATAAACAAAGCAAAAGTAATAGCGGGGGAGATAATGAGAACCTTTAAAAGAAGGGACGAGAATATGACGTTTCTCTCGCTGAGAACAGTGATCATATCAAAACTGGAATATTGCTCAGTCTTAACGTCCCCATATAAAAAATAAAAACAGACAAAATAATCAGATAGAAGAAAGTCGAAGAAATTTCACAACCAAGACCAATGGCTGCAAAGATCTGAATTACTGGGAAAGACTACGTGCATTTAATCACTGGAAAGAGGAGAGTGGTACACCATAATATACGCCTGGAAAATAATAGAATAACTATTATCTATCTAAGACTGAACCCTATAACCATCCAAACAACATTGGAAAAAAGGAAATACAGAATGTGTAGTATTTTCAAACTAACGGCTAGACAAAGAACATCCTCACTGCTGAAGGAACATAGCTTTGTCGGAAGGGGACTAAAACTATTTAACCAGTTAAAAAAGTTAAAAAGAAATACAACTGGTGTTCATGTGGACGTCTTCAAAAGAAGACTAGACTCCTGACTAAGAACATTCCCAGATGAGCTGGGTGTGTCTGGTTATACGAGATGGAAGGATCAAGAAAGCAATGCTCCCTTTCACCAAGCTACCTCCAGAGGCAGGGCCACGAGTCTAACCTACGTGTGAGCAACTACCGTCACACTGTTAATCGGGTCGTTTCTAATGAACTTTAATTTTAATTTTAAATAAAAACATGATCCATGAAGCTTCCATTATTTCATCTGAAAATATTTACCGTATTTACGAGTTAACGTTCCGAACCTTGAACCATTCAAGACGAAAATCATTTTATAAATTGAGTTATAATTCGTATTAGAAACAGATAAAAAAATTATATAAAATAGTGAAGCTTTAAAAGTTAAGAAAACATTACTTTCTGATATTTAGTTTGTTTATTTTTCTAAAGGAATACGAGTTTTAGCAGTATTCAAGTTTGGTTTCTTTTTCCTTATAATTCATTGATTCTAGGATTAAAAAGTCTCGTTTATTATTAGCTGAAGAAAGCATTTTAAATTCTTTATATTCCACTTCCTAATTACATCTGTTAAAATTATATATTATAGTTTTCAATGGAAAAATAGAATTAATTGTAGAATCTAAATTACATTTATAATATCTCAGTGAGTCTAAGCGTTAAAAGTTATATTCTGGCTTTCAGCCACATCATTGATAATATTTCTTATGCCTTACTAGAGACATATCAAAGAGACATATCATGGCATAATTAGCCCTCTATTAACTTAATCACGAGCGTTGTTGGCACTCGCGGAAGTACAGCCGATAGCTGTATTTTAAATAGTTTAATTTTATACATATGCATTTTATGAATATGCATATTGCTTAACAGCCATACTAAGTTAAGTCGTATATAAAGGCGAGTTTCCTTAAATTAAGGCATAATAATTATCCTTTTATATAATAGGTATCAAAAGCTCTTCCAAACTAAGTTATTCTCACTTTAAGAACTGCCGGCAACCGTAGCTCAGTGAGTGACAGTTTCCTTATGAACAAAATGAATACACTTGAGTTGGGGGCTCAATCACGGATAAATAGTCAGTCAGGAGGGCCATAAACTGGCACAGCGCTCAGACCATATAAAGCACCCCACTACACCAACTAC
The DNA here is from genome assembly GCA_023014485.1 of Bathynomus jamesi. Lineage (NCBI taxonomy): Eukaryota > Metazoa > Arthropoda > Malacostraca > Isopoda > Cirolanidae > Bathynomus > Bathynomus jamesi. Next base: position 298,260 of record JAJOZX010000872.1, on the reverse strand, counting down.
TGTATTATCAGCATCATTGGAGTTTGAACCTCCACCTCCGATCTCAGTGTCTTTTCGTTTATAGGAAAACGGTGTTACCCATTCAGCTATGGACGCTAGCGTAGATTCCCGATGGTGCTGGTAACAAAACTCCACGAGTTAACGCACTGGTCCGCATGAGTGTGACCTGAGCGTTGTTGTTGTTGTTGTTGTTTAGCCGATCAGCCCACCCTGATCGAGCAAGCCGGCGGCACGCAGGTAACCGATCGCCCTCTTCAGAGTGGACCAGAGGTTCAGCGCACTAGTGATGTTGTGTTGTGTTCGTTGTTGTGCTAGAGCGGTACAGTCTGTCATAATGTGTTCAATTGTTTGTGGTGTGTCGTGGCACAGGTGGCAGGTGTCGTCTATGGAGTTGTCTAGTCTGTATTTATATGTTAGTAAGTTGGGGTGATGTCCACATCGGAATCGTGCTAAGTTAACTCGATCCGATCTGCTCAGGCTGATCTCTGACCTGTTAATGGGTGGCGGCTTCGCACCTAGGACCGCATTCGGACCGAGTCGTGTCAGTACTTTGTGGGTTAGGTGTGTGTATGTATGTGTTTTCTGTACTGTGTGATGTCTGTGGAGCGTGGTATGGAATGGAGTATTTGGTTATAATGTCTCTCTGGTGTTACCTTAATGGTGCGAGGTGTCGGTGCGTGATTGTACATGTAGTGGCAAGGGTGTTGTGGGTTAGTTGTCGCTGCTGCCATGAATTGTGTTCCCCTCATGTCTAAATGTTCCCTAACTTTCAGTATTTTTGTTTCTGTGTGCAGGTGTTCTATTGGTGTTGTTTGAGTGCATCCTGTAATGATACGAAGTGCGTTGTTTTGTATTGTCTGTAAGGTGTTTGTGTGTGTGTTTGAGATAATGGGTGCCCAGCATGGGCTAGCATAGTCCATAACTGAGCGAATATATTGTTTGTATATGAGTGATGTTGTTTCCTGCTGGTGTCCAAAGTTTGTGCCTGTTAGTACCCTAAGCCTGTTAAGTCTTGACGTACATTTGTTTTTAATATCCTGAATGTGGTTTGCAAAAGATAATGATGTGTTGTATGTGACCCCAAGTATTTTGGTCCTGTGAGTGTGTGGAATGTTGATGTTGTTTAGTGTAAGCTGTGGAATTAGCTGGTATTCTTTTGTGTTGCTTGTAAGCAAGGTGATGGTTGATTTTGTGGGCGCTACTTTGAGTCTATTGTGTGTGAGCCCGTCTTGTATACTGTTTATGTATGTTTGTAGGTTATTTGTAGCGGTGTCAATGTTGTTGTGGGTGGATGTTAGAGTGATGTCATCTGCATATGATGATGCTGTAAGCTTGTTATCTATGGGTGTTGGAATGTCATGCATGTATAAGTTGAAGAGTGTTGGTGAGAGAACAGAGCCTTGAGGGACCCCGTTCGGAAAAAGCTTGTTTTTGGATGACGCCATTAAATGTGACATGTGAGTATCTTCCTGAAAGATAGTTGCTCAGCCACCTTTTGGTGTTATTGTGTAGGTTTGTGTTGAGTATTTTGTTTATGAGAGGGAAGCGTGGGATAGCGTCAAATGCTTTACTAATGTCTATTGTTGCTAATAGTGTACGTTGAGCTGGTCGTCTGGAGTTGATGCCATCCATGATGTGCTGCGTGAGGTTAGTGAGTAATGTCGTGGTTGAGTGGTGAGGTCTGAATCCATGTTGAGTAGGCGATAGTGGAATGTGTGGGTTGGTGATTTGTAAGATTAGTCTTTCTGTTACTTTGGAAGGTGTGCATAATAAAGTAATGGGTCTATAGGAAGCTGGTTCTGTTGGATTTTTGTTTGGTTTGAGTAGTGTAATAATTTTACCTTGTTTCCATATGTCAGGAATAATACAGTGTTGGTATGAATATGTGCTGATATTTGTGAGAGCTAGTATTCCTTGTGGGCCCAAGTGTTTAAGGTGTATGTTAGATATGTTGTCTGATCCAGTAGCTTTCGAATTCTTAATGTTTTTGATGATCTTGGTGGTCTGGTCTGTATTGAAGGGTGTAATGGTTGTGTCGAGTCTGTAGGTTTTCTTGTGTCTGGCTGTTTGTCTGTCTGCATGTTTCTGGTTGTTGTCTCTGTTTAAGTGACTTATCTTTGCGTAGTGATTAACTAGAATGTTAGCTTGTTGTGTGTATGTTGGGATATTATTTTGGCTGCGACAGATAGCCGCGTGTGAGGTGTGAATGCCGCTGTTAGAGTGGGTAATGCCGTTTATTGTCTTGTATAGCCTGGATGTATCTGTGGAGTGGTTTAATGTTGTTATGAATTCCCTGAATGTTTCTGTTTGTTTTTCTTTGAGTTTGTTGTTTATTTCTGTGTTGAGCTGTTGTATCTGCTGTTTTATGGCTTCTGTGTGTGTGGTTTGTGTGTTATATTTGAGGTTGTTACGTTGCTTTATGAGGTGGGCTATTTCTCTAGTGTAATTTGGGTTGTATTTCCTAATGTTGCCCTTTGGTATGTATTTGTTTGCATTATTGATGATCTGATTAAATGTCTTGAGTGTTGTATTGATGTTTATGATGGGTGTGTTGTTTAATGTTGTGAATTGTTCCTCAGTCTGTATTTTGAACTGTTCCCAATCAGCTTTCTTGTAATTTCTGTAAGTGTGCCTAAGGCTGTTGAGGCAGAGTGTAGAATGTGTTGTAATGATGATGGGCAGGTGGTCTGATGACAGTTGTTTTTCTGTTCTCCATTGTGTATGTGTTGCTAGTGAGGGGGAACAGAACGTTATGTCTGGGGAGGAGTTTGAGTATCCTGCTTGATGTGGTATGTGTGTATGTTCTTCTGTATTGTTAAGAATGAAGAGGCTGTTTAGTTGTGTGGCTATGTTGGCGCCTTTGGTGTTGCTTTGGTTGTGCAGGTACCAACTAGTGTCTTTGGCGTTGAAGTCTCCTCCTAAGATGACATTAGTGAGCGTTGTGCCAGGTTCTGACCCTCCTGACTAATTACTCAAAGACTGTTCCTATGTTTAATTGAAAATGAAACTAAAAATAGGACTGAATGTATCATCGGTTACAAAAGTTTCTGTCATGATTTAACTAAGGCGTAACAATTTAAACGCTTTTATATTAAATTAGGGTAATTTACCTTTCGAAAGTAGAGAAAAGTTAAAATTTTGGCCAGTCGGGTCCTCCGAAATTAAAGTAATAATAATAATTATAATAATTACAATGTGTCCCGACTTTTGTAACAGATCGAACTTTTAATATATAAAGTACGCGGTACGCTAAAGGAGGTATGTCGCAAGTAATGAAAAAGTCTTTTTTTTAAACAAAGAAGCGTAATTATTATAATTATTATTATTACTTTAATTTCGGAGGACCCGACTGGCCAAAATTTTAACTTTTCTCTACTTTCGAAAGGTAAATTACCCTAATTTAATATAAAAGCGTTTAAATTGTTACGCCTTAGTTAAGTCATGACAGAAACTACTTAATAAAATCATGAATTTTAATACCTTTAAAATAAATTCGTATGATTCAGCTTACAAATTTCAAAATCTGTAAATAATCCGATCTGTACCCGCCAAACCCCTTTAAAATTGGGTATCTGTACTAAAAATAAATTCCCCCCCTACCAACTGGGTGCGCATGCTTAGTATAAAGCGATTTCCTAAACTTTCCATCCAACAGGTTGCGCATGGTTCAGTCTTCGTGTATAACAACGCTTTTAAAGGAGTCTATTCTTCTCTATTATTGTCTTCATTTTCCCTCAATTTCCCTCGCCCCCCTCCATTACTGGTCTCCCCTTCCACTCCCTGCTCTCATTTTCCTCTTTTCCATACGGAGAGAAAAGTCGAAGAATGTCGAGGAGCTCAATAACCTTCTCTCAATTCGGCAATAAAGGAAAATAATAAGCCATTTCCCCTGCTTGCTGTCCATTCGACAGCAGACCTTGCCATCAGTCATCAAATAGACAATTAATATATATATATATATATATATATATATTATATATATATATATATATATATATATATATATATATATATATATACTGTATATATATACAGGGTGTCCGAGAATTATCTGTACAATTTTTGGCTGTTATTAAAAGTCAACCATGAAGTGTAGAAATTCCAGTGTTGTCCCATTTTACAGAGAATCTCATTAAGTTTTTTCTGATACCAAGTTTTCACAAGTTTTTTAGAAATTCCAGTGTGTCCGAAAATTATCTGTACAATTTCATCTTTTAATAAAATTCTTGATAACACACGTAAAATTCTTAAACAAGATTATTTAGAATTTGTAGTTTCAAAAGTTTCTTTTATTAAAGTAACGTTGTTACAAACATTCGATATGTGCACCATCAGTGATTCGCAAAACATCCAATCGATAATCCAAATGTTGCCATGTACGCTGCAGCATATCCACATCAATTCGCTCAATAGCAGCTGTGATTCTTGCTTTTAAATCATCAATGTCTGTCACCCGCGTACAAAAAAGAAAAAAACTTGTCAAAACTTGTTATCAGAAAAAACTTAATGAGTTTCTCTGTAAAATGGGACAACACTGGAATTTCTACACTTCATGGTTGACTTTTAATAACAGCCAAAAATTGTACAGATAATTCTCGGACACCCTGTATATATATATATATATATATATATATATATATATATAATATATATATATATATATATATATATATATTACGTATGGCCGGTCAGGGACATTGCACAATTTACATAAAATGTAAGGTCGTCATCTTGAGTACTCAAAACGTGGCGTCTTCTTTGAATGTCATTTTACATAAAGTTCTCCAACTGGGTTGGTTGCTTTTTTTAATTTTGAGAATTTTAGTAAATTTAGGGTATTTTCATAAGAGTACTCTCCTTCCTAAATATTTTCAAATTTATTAAAAGTGCTCAAAAATTAAACGAGTATCCAAAAGCTTTTCATTATGAAAAGCCTCTGAGAACTTTGTTTCCTGCGAAGAATCTGTCTAGTTGCTTCCTGAAATTATTCAGGTTGGTGTGCTGGCGTACCTCAGTTCTTTCTTCGACAGCACGTTAAAAATTTTGGATGTCGTATTCTGAGGGTATTTTCCATCCTGTTTTCATGGCAACCCTGTCGCACCACAGCTGGGACAGTATAGAACCTACCTCTTCTTTCATTCCTCTGTGTTTCCATTACATTTCTGAAGTTTGAGGAATATCCTGCGAGTATTTTCTATATGCATATGGGAGTAGACTTAATAGTTTCAGGGATTATAGTCGTGACCAATAGCCTTCAACTTTCATTTCATCTATCTTAGACGTGAAAGTATGGCTTTTATGTTTGAACTGTCTCGTTTTCTGTATGGGCTCGTGAGTACTGAGCAATACTAAATTATCGGTAGGACTAGACTCTTCCATAATTTTAGCATGATGTTTGATTTTCTGATGCCGAAGCTGCTCCAGATAATTCCCAATTACCTTTCTAGCTGTTGTGATTTTAATGTTAGTGTTCTCTGAATTTTGCATCCGATGACATTATTAATTCAAGATCCCTGACTCGTGGGTTTGCTGTTATCCGTTTCTCTTGCAGTGTTTTATACCCTTTATTCTGTAACACCTTGTTACCATAACTTATGATATGGTAATTTTTCTTCGTTGAACTTCATATCGTTGTCTTCTGCCCATCTGAATAATGTATCAGTGTCATTTTGTAGTTTTTCTATGCTGCTTTTATTTGCTCTTTCTTTGCATATTTTTGTATATTTTACGAAGCACAATGCAATATTGTCATATATATATGCCGAAAATGTTTTTTTAATAATTTAGAAGTATTGCTCGTTCCTGTTATTGTACAGTTAATTAATTCCATTAAAGTTAATTAAAACTTTCTGATTAAAACGATACTTCATTTTTTGTTGCTGAGTTTGAAAAGTAACTTCAGACACAGATGCACTTAACTCTTCAGATCAATTTGGAAGTGTGTGTGTGTGTGTGTGTGTGTGTGTATAATCGCTAAAAAAATAGCTATTAATATATTACTGATTCAAGTATTATATACAGGGTGGCCCAAAAGTCTGTTGCCCCGAAAAAGTTTAGAATTGGTCGGGGCAACAGACTTTTGGGCCACCCTGTATATAATACTGGAATCAGTAATATATTAATAGCCATTTTTTTATGCAGGAAGGAGGGGCCAAGGCCGAATGCCTGCAAAAACACCCTCCCCCCTCAGAGGAAGAAGATTGAGAAAATCAAGATCGAAAGGTTTTGAGATGCCTGGACACTGCGTTTGAAAGGTTGAAGGTCACAGACTGGGGGGGGGGAATGGATTGAAGAAGATTGTCCCAGAGTTGACCGGTTGTGTAATGTGTACATGAAAGATAGAAAATATCGACTAACCCTTGCGTTAGAAAGTTGGACAGAAAAGGAATGAGAATGTGCCGAAAGTCTGGTAGTGCGTGCTCTACTTAAAGGAAGAGGAATGCGGTTAGAAAGTTCAGAAGAGCAGTGTCCGTTATAATAGCGATAGTAAAGAGAGAGTGAGGCAACATTGCGGCGAAGAGAGGGGGATTGAACAATCGGTAAGAAGCGGGGAACTGATGAAACGAAAAGCTTTTGATTCCACCCAGTCAAGTAGAGCTGTGTGGGTTGAGCCACCCAACACATGAGAAACGTACCCCATACAAGGGCAGATAAGACCCCGTGTACAGAGACAGCAGCTGAGTAAGGCTGAAGAAACTACGGAGCCTGTACAGCACACCTAACCTCTTAAAAACTGTTTCGAAAGAGAGTACATGTGATCTTTCCTGGAAAGATCACATATAAAGAAAGGAAGTTCCAAGAATGTCGAGAGAAGAGGAAGGATTGAGTTGTGTATTGTTCAAGATAAGCGAATATTCGTGAGGAATATTGTGACGAGTAGACAGATGAAGAAACTGAGGTTTTGAGGCATTGAAAGCTACAAGATTTTCTCCTCCCCGAGTCCCCAATCAGAGACAGTAGAAAGATCAGAGGTCACATGCATCATAGCCGTCCGACGCGAAGCATGGAGTGACTGTTAAGAGGGACGCTTTGTGAAACGGGTGAAGTGAAGAGTAGAATCATCGCTATAGGAGTGGATTGGACAGTAAGTGCGACTTAACAGATCATTGATAAATAAAAGGAAAAGAGTGGGTGACGACAGAGCCCTGAGGAACACTACAATTAATAGCTTTAAGAGAAGAATAATGGCCATCTACAACCGCAGCTATAGATCGGCCAGAAAGAAATCAGAGATGAAGGCACAGATAGGATACAAACCGAAGGAAGGCAGTTTGGAAATTAAGGATTTGTGCCACTCTTTCAAAAGCTTTTGATTTGTCTACTGCAACAGCAAAGATTTCACCGAAATCCCGAAAGGAGGATGACCAAGAGGTAGAGAGATATGTAAGAAGTTCGCCAGTAAAGCGTCCCTTGCGGAACCCATACTGACGATCTGGAAGAAGATTGTGAGTAGAGAGATGTTTAACCTTCCTATTAAGGATAGATTCAAAAACTTTAGAAAGGCAAGCTAAATCAAAACAATTTGACGATAATTGAACGGTTGAGAGCGGTCACCCTTCTTTGGGACATGCTGAATGAAAGCGAATTTCCAGCAGGAAGGAAAATTACTAGATGAAAGACAAAGACGAAAGAGCTTGCCTAGGCAGGGTGTCAGCACAGTAGTAGTTCTTGAGAACATCAGGAGAGACCCCATCAGGACCGTACGCCTTCCTAGAGTTGAGCCCAGATAAGGCAGAAGAAACGTCTTCAGAAGAGATTGTAATTTCTGGCATAATTAAATCAGAGGGAGGAGGAGATGAAGGAACAGCACTGGAATCGTCCAGGGTTGAGTTGTAGGAGAAAGTTTGAGCGAAGAGTTCAGTTTTGTCAGAAGAGACGGCAACTGAGCCGTCGGAATGGGAGAGAGGAGGGAAAGGAGAAGTAAAGTTGATGGAGAGGTTCTTGGCTAGATGCCAGAAAGAGGGAGAAGAATTAGAATTGGATAGATTTTCACATTTTTGTCTGATGAAGGAATATTTGGCGAGTCGAAGAACAGATTTGGACGATTCTGGGCAGAAATATTAGCTACGTGAGAGTCAGGAGTTGGATGGCGAAGGTACCTTCTGAAAGCCGATAGTGTTAGAACAAACAAAGTTAAACCAAGTTTATTTTTTGCATTAGTAGTTGGAATAGAATATGGTATATATGCCTCCATAATCCATATCCGAGAGAATCACTTCTTTGATGCACCCAGAGGGTCCCCGGCCACGGAAGCAGTACTCATTCCATGAGAAATCAAAGAAGTAGCTACTGCCTCAGGGCTTCCCATTTAGCGACGCCGAAGTGCCAAATGCGCCTCCTCTTAGGAGGATCCAAAGGCCGAATTGGAGCGATAGGACAGAAAACAGATACAAGACTGTGGTCGAAGGAGCCCAAAGGAGAAAAAGCTTGACAGAGTAAGAAGGATGAGTGGTGAAAAATAAATCCAGAATGCTGGGTCTATTTCCAAGACGATCGGGAATACGAGTTAGGGTGATGTACAATCTGCTCTAGGTCATTCAGGATAAAAAAGTTGTAAGCTAGTTCACCAGAGATGTTAGTGAAATGGAAGGAAAGTCAAAGGTGGTGGTGGTGAACATTGAAATTTTCTAAAATGGAGATTTCGGCGAAAGGAGAGTGGGATAGAATGTATTCCACTTTGGAAGTGAGGTAATCAAAGAGTTTTGGATAGAATATCTGTTAATGCAAATATTATCATCATCATCACTTGAATACGAAATTAATTCTTTAAATCAAATAAATAAAAAAAGTATTACAGAAAATAAAATACAAAGATACTCAAATCAGTTTTCATTCTGTTTATAGAAATCTGGATTTAGTCCCAAAATCAAATTTACCCCCATATATATATATATATATTATTATTGTCAATAGCATAAATTTAAAAAATGTATTTTATTATGCAATGTATTATGACATTAATTTAATTACTTAACATTTATTTCTATATAATTTTTCTTCATAAATATTATATTTAAACATTATTTTCAATTTAAAATATTTAAATGAATTAAGTTAGTAACTGGATTTTCCTTCAGTCACCTCACCCAAGAAACGAAAGAGGGCCACATCCAGTTTGGGATTTAATGGCACTATCCTTCATTTCAATAAATCAATTCAAATCAATTCAGATCAATTAAAGCGGCTTGCCGGCCGTTGGTATACATGGTATGGATGCTGTGTGAAGGTTTACATGAACGGCTATACAGTGTACGTTCATGTAAACGCAAAAGTTTATGCCAAAGTTTACACGAACGTTCGTATTGTGGACGTTTATGTAAATACTTATACGAGCGTTTATATAAAAGTGCGCATGAACGTCAATCCGGTGTCGTACGTTCATGAAAATGTTTAGACAAACATTTACGATGTGAACGCTTATATGAAATCTCCTACCGTGTACGTTTCTGTAAACGTTTAAAGTTAACGTTTACGAGAACGTTCATACAGTCAACGTTCATGTAAATGGCAAGCGTTTAATTCAACGTCTAACGGGAAGGGCCACACAATGTACGTATATGGAAACTTTTAGACAAACGTTTACATGAACGTTTTCCGTGCACATGAATCCTGATTATTAAGACTTCTATTTGTAGAATACACACGACTGTTAAAAGGAAGGGACTCGAATATATCCATTTGGTGGACGTGACAGAAAATAAACTCTCTAAAGAAAACTAACAACTTAACCTAACCTAGCGTAACCTAAACCCAGACTAACCTATCCTATGCTAGTCTAACGTAACCTCATTAAGCTTATTAGGTTAAGTTAACCTATTCTATGCTAACGTAAGCCTAACTTAATCGAACCCACAATAACTCGGCAATTAAATGTCACGTGGAAAGGAATGATTTTAAATAGAAAATGAAAAGCAAATATTGGTCGTTTTAAATATCCTTTTTTACATTTAATACAATTTAAATTTTTTTCTTTTTTTTTACAGATTATTTTCTTTTTTTAAGAACTTTTCTCACGACTTTTAAAGTAATACGCAATTAAAACTGAATGGAATATACATATATATATATATATATATATGGTGATCGTAAAGTTACGCCACCCGGAAACTTAATTAAGCAGACATCTTTGGGTTACGTGATTTTATGATCATCCTAATATATATATATATATATATAATACAAAATGACTGTTACCATTCGAAATTAAGTTATTGATTAGCTGAGTCAAATGTAAAAATGAGATTCGTAATAAATTTCCTGAATCCAAATACGAAGAAGTGTTACAGCGCAGTAAATATAAATATGGACTTTATTACCCATTAAAACTGTCTTAATCAGCTATATATGGATGATTGAGTGGTTTTAATATCATTTTTAGACGAAAACAGAATTTGTGTTAATACACTAGTATGTAATTATATAACCGAGTATCTTAAAAAAAATTATGTAATTTTTGTATACTTCTTCATTATATTTCACTTTTGGTATTTTGTTCGTGGTAAATTCGGGTCTATGTGGAAATGTGAAGTCTCGTATAAATTTCTTATTTCTTTTGATGTACAATTTTGTAAAAAAGTTCAACTACAAACAAAATTTGTAAAAATCATAAAAAAATTACTATCAGTAATGACTGGGTTTTGTTTACAAATTATATCACACACACACACACACACACACACACCACACACACACAACACACACACACACACACACTGTACTTTCAATAATTACTGTACATTTTCTCCTAAAAAATCATGACGTGACTCAAGATAAAAGCTATCTGAAATTAAGTCATTAATTGTACAGTCACTTAAAAAAAGTTATATCTTGAAACTCTATGTTTTTACCAATCAGTAAGAAACATGGAGTTTTATGACATAACTTTTGAATCGACTATACACGTATATACTCTACATGTATGAGACGCTCCGGACCACAACCTGCCAAGCGCCAGTGACCAGAATCTAGTTATTTATACCACAATATTCACCCTTCCTCTATCCTGTGGGTGAGTCAGGGAGCAGACTGTGGACCTGTATGTATGGTCGAAATTAATCAAATATACAGTAGTTATTGGTTCAAAAGTTATGACATTTTGCAAACTGACAAACTTTAACTGCATATTTCTCCATTTTTTTTAAATTTTGGCGCTTGGCAGCTTGTGGTCTGGAGCGTCTCGTATATTAACGCTATAAAATTTGTCCGTTATATCTACTATAGAAACGAGACTGAATGTAGACCTACTTTACATAAAATAATGTATACTTAAAGAGTACACTTAATAAATTGAAAATAATCCGAAAGTACACTGTTAATAAGTCGAAAGAAGTTTAGTACTGCATAAAGATATTTTCTTCCAAAGGTTAAAGAAAACTTGTATTATTATCGATATATCGTCGGCATACAATATGTACTATTTAGATACTTTGTACTCGGAGTACATTCAGTTCTGTTCCACTCTTTAAATTCTAAAGTTAGCACAGAGGACAGTTTTTGGAATGTAAAATTACGCAATTGTTCCAATTTTTTAAATTAAAATTAGAACTCATTATTAGCCCCCCCCCCTCCAAAATCTCTAACATCATTCAAATAGGATTATAAACGTTTCGTCAACCAGTCTGAATGTTAGCCATGCCATAACATCGCTAGTCCTTTGAGGTTGTTACCAGAAAGAACAATAATTTCCCCAATCATCACAAGTGGTTGTCAAATGGTTTATCATCCTATTTTGTTAATTGTTATAGCAAAGCGATTTTCTTCGTAGAACCATGAATTTGCAAGGCAAAATTTATAATATAATTTAATTCTCTTAAATCTATAAATTTATACTTTATTAATAATTAAGTGTTCCACTTACCTTTATGGACATGCATAGTGAGAAGGGAAATGTGGCTAATATCAGGAGATAAGAAAGAATAGTCAGGATGATCGCGCAGCAACCTGGTCCTTCAGGATTAGCTGTTGGGGAGATGAGAAAAGAAAATTAGATTAACTTTGATGACACAAAATCGAAAATCCGCTAAAATATTAATATAAAAAAATCTGCTAAAATATTAAAACTTCATTTTTCGTAATGAAGAAAAGTTTAAAATAAGAATTTCTAATACGCGAAAAATTCGAACACAACCAAATATATTATGGTTAACTATTTGGTTGCCGCTCCAAATGGCTAATCCAACCATTGATAATACACCAACCATGCTTATTTTTCCTAGTTGGGTTAGCCTTTGGATTGGTCCTCAAATAATCTGCATGGCTGTTGCAACGAAATATTTTTGTGTGTGTAATTTGTAACTATATATATATATATATATATATATATATATATATATATTATATATATATATATATATATATATATATATGAAACATCAACTTACCATTGTTTTTGCTTTATTACTACATAGCAATGACATCAGGAAAATAGAAATCATGCAAAGCAAAGTGTACAGCTAATACTGTATGGAGAGTAGCAATTATTTAGGTAAAGCAGGCTTTAGGGCTACAGATTATATTTAAATAGGATTTAATTAGACCATATATATTATACTCTTAGTTTACTGCTTTAATATTTATATTCCATTTCGTCTAAAATAAGTTTTATATATATATATATATATAATATATATATATATATATATATATATATATATATATATATATATATATATATATATATATATATATATATGTGTGTGTGTGTGTGTGTGTGTGTAACGTTTGAGTTCTCACGTTTTGATCCGAAATGGAAAAATGATACGAATATCTGATTTTGAGCTTCATTTCAGAGATATTCCATTATATGAATTACGATGAGAATTCTTCGCAGAGACGCATAATTTGCCTTCCAATATTATCATTTTGGGTGGTGTGGGTGAACTCGAAATGAGAAAAGGTTCAAATTAAAACGAGTTACGAGATATAAGACGCAGTTTTGCATCCACATTTCGGATGACTGATGACCGTTCTGCTTTTCCATTTTTTTGGAACCGGTATAGAGGTCGACGGATGACCTTTAAAGGAAACTATGTGTGTGTGTGTGTGTGTGGCAGAGGAAGAGGGGGGGAGGTTAAGTTTGCGTGGGAGACATAGGGATTGGATAGTAACTGGACGCACTCTCAGCCGTGAAGGATTGCGAAAAACGATCAGTGATAGATGGAAGTATACGGCAGGAAACAACCGTCCGATAAAGGCAGTCGGAAGCGTCCTTTCACTGACGGACGCGCAAAACGATTCCCATTAAAAAGAAGAATAGAATCAAAGGAAAAAAAAAAGGTTCACAAAACAAAAACGGAAGGAAGGCGGTTAAAGTAAAAGATTCAATCCTCTTTGATAAAACTATCGAAAAAGTAAGTGTGTGTGTGTGTGATTTAAGATGAAAGTGTGAAATCAGAAAGATGAAAGGAAAAGAAAAAAAGGATATACACCACATTTTGGTCTCAAAAGCCAAATCTCGATGTAAAATTCGGAAAATTTGTATTTTTTTTTTTTTTTTAGAAAAAGTTTAAATTTATTATTAACATCGTCAAAGAGGAGATAATCTCTACAACTCTTTAAAAGTTAGTACGAAATAGCTTATTATGTATACATTTACCCTGGAGTTGGGGTACACACACACACACACACACACACACACACCTAAATCAGCACAACACAACACAGTGTATCCCGACTTTTTTTAATCGACTGTAGTTTCGGAAAAAGTTTGCCGACGAACATTAAATGTTTATAAATCATAGAAAATTACTAGTTGGTAACAGTGTTTTACTTTGTATATTTTGGGGGCCTCTTTGATAGTGACTCGTTGCCCACGTTGGGCTTCCATTATGAAAAAGAAAAATTATAGTATTTGTCATTTACCATTACTTATTCAGGCTATAGTGTATGTAATTTTCCCAGAAGAGTTCCTTGTTCCACGCACGGTCTGTTAATATATAGATGTATTTTATTTATTTGTTTATAATTAACATTATTTTAAAAATTATTTAAAAAAAGTTCCATTATAATCATTTCAGTACATATAAAATACGACCTACATTCAACGTACGTATGACCTAAATTATAATACACGGTCGCTTTAAAAAATCTTGCCCATTCTTTCTTCGGTAAAGATATTTTATTTTTTGAAATTTCATTCAAGAAAATCACATTCTCTCAGAAGTCATTAATACCAAGTGTTCCAATGAAATCTATGACTCTATATGTTAAGATTTTCGTTCATAACATCTGTTCTCTAGTTTATGATGGTATTATGCTTAAGAACCCAAATATCAGGCTCAGGTTCCCCTGTATTTTGGGGTCTCATAGATAAAAGCAATATGGATTTGTGAAAATGTCATTGTTCTTACGAAGTTGTATTTTTGTGTGAAGTTGTAGTTGAAGATTTCTGGTTATTACTCATAGTTATTGAATATAACAATAATGGAATGTGTCTTAGTTCAATAGCAGAGATGTTACATTTTAGTTATTTTTGGTTTGGTTTGTGCATAATAATAAATAATCAGTCAGGAGTGCAAGGAACTGTCACAGCGCTCAGGCCAGACAAACGCGGCCCATTACGCTGACTCCTGGATTATTATTATTATTATATTAGCTACCAGCATCTGGAATAGAACCCCCCCCCCCGGTCTCAGGGTGACGGTGTTACCCAATGAGCCATAGGAGGCGCTGGGTGGTCTATAGATGAGGCATTCGCGTAGTTCCTTACTAAGCTACATGTGGTTAAAAAGGACTAATTTATTACACAGAAAATTATATATATATATATATATATATATATATATATATATATATATATATATATATAGCCGACTGTATGAAATGCAATGTTGCCAAGTTTATTTAGTAAATTAATGCAATATCTCGCACCAGAGCTGGGCACTTGCGGCATATTTTGCGGTACTGCGGTACTGCGGTACTACCAAACAGAGCTGGGCATTTGCGGCATATTTTGCGGTACTGCGGTACTTGCGGTACCACCGCACTACCACCCCGGGCCCCCATAACGCAGTACCGCAAAGGATCGCT
The DNA here is from genome assembly GCA_023014485.1 of Bathynomus jamesi. Taxonomy (NCBI): domain Eukaryota; kingdom Metazoa; phylum Arthropoda; class Malacostraca; order Isopoda; family Cirolanidae; genus Bathynomus; species Bathynomus jamesi. The sequence goes on along the minus strand of JAJOZX010000872.1, from coordinate 283,233 downwards.
GAAAGTACCGCAGTACCGCTACCGCATTCAAATTTCCGCGTACCGGTTTGGTACCGGTTTGGTAGTGCAGCAGTACCGCAGTACCGCAATATGCCGCAAGTGCCAGCTCTGCTACCAAACTACCAAACCGGTACCAAACCGGTACGCGGAAATTTGAATGCGGTAGCGGTACTGCGGTACTTTCAGCGATCCTTTGCGGTACTGCGTTATGCGGTCCCGGTTTGGTAGTTTGGTAGTACCGCAGTACCGCAAAATATGCCGCAAGTGCCCAGCTCTGTCTCGCACTAGTATAAAACTAATAATAAACTAACCTAATTTAATTAACTCAATACCCGATATAACCTAACTAATTAAACTATAGTTAAATATTTTGAAGTTAATCAAGTTAGGTTATTTTTAATAAATATTAAGATAATTGGCAAATCAACCAAGGCAGATTAACTTTTTTTTTTAGCAGTGAAATGATGTTTTGGGGTGCTTAACCCCGTTCGTAACGGCAAAGGTTATGTGACGGAGGGGACATACAGCTTTGTGGGGATCTGAACTATCTACATGTGGATCGCACTACCATTTGAACGCAGAGGAGGGTCACCCATCCAATTACCAACGGACCCAAAGTCGCTTAGTTTGTTGATCTAACGGGGAGCGGTGTTGTGACGTGGCCACGACGCAACCTTAACAATGAAAAGAAAACTTCTCGACCGAGAATAGGTTCTTTCGATGATTTAAGAGAATATTTGTCATACTATTCAGGACTTCTTGTGTATATATAAAACCCATATTATAGAGAAACAAGCAATTATTGGAAATGTCTACGTTTCGGCTAAACCTCGACTCCCTTATCAAATTTTAATAATAAAAATATTGGTGAAGTTGAGGATAAAAAAAAATTCTTAAGAAATTTTTTACTGTAAGAAGGGGATAAAGTTAAATAAATTAACCTACCATACATGTTTTGGTGAATAATGGTTGAATATATAAGATATATATATATATATATATATATGTGTGTGTGTGTGTGTGATGCTAAATCTAAGTCTAGCCTGAACACTTTTTATGCTGCATTTTAGCAACATAATGCAATTGCCCTTACCCACACAAACTTACGGCGTTTCCTGTGTTTCGGACGTGTTCTGTAGGATGTCGGTGATTGGTCGACGCACGACACAATTGACCACTAAGAATATATATAATTGAAGTCGCGCAGGGTAGTTCGGTCTGTTCTATATTTCCTATAGTATTTTCTGTTCTGAGCTCCATTAGGTCGGGAATTAACTAAGGAATTTGTAACTTACCCTGTTTTGAAAACATTGTTTTAGGTACAGGAGTTTAAAACAGAAAATATTAGGATAAAACGGAACGGACCCAATTACCCACTCGCGCGACCTCAACCCCCAACTTACGGTATATGATTTCCATTGGTCATTTGCATCATGCGTCAACCAATCCCCGATACGTTACAGAAAGTGTCCGAAACACTGGAAACGCCGTAATTTTGTGTGGGTAAGGGCAATTGCATTATACGTACGTAACGCCCATAAATCGTAACTCATGACGTAATTTAAACTTTAATGAAATAATAAAAAAGGTATTTAATTCCAAACTGCGCAGATTCACTCCGCATCAAATTAGGGAAAGACGATTCTGTCATCTGGAAAACTAGAATTCCCAAAGCAGTTTAATTCACTTCATAAACATTCATTGAATAATATCAACAGAGGAATACTGCGGCGGCAGACTGTGTACTTTAGTGATTGTGTGGCAGATGGTATGCTCATCTGCTCATCCAGAAAAAACTAATGAAGTATACATTAATAGATTTATTGTTTGTATACTATACAGGGTATTATTAAATCTTAAAGGATTTATAAATTTTACGAATTAACATTTTTGTTTTCAGTCTGCATCACTTTTAGTACGAATCAAAAAACTTTATACAATTTTAATCGGAGTAAATAACAAAAAATCTCTGATGCATTTTTTTTTCTCTCTCGTGCGTCGGCAAAAACGCCCCTCCACTTCTATAAGAAAGAGAGAGCCAAAATCAAGGTCTCTGAGCCCCATGATGGCATTTTATTTTATTTATTTATTTATTTATTTATTTATTTATAAATTTTGGAAGGATTGTGTAGTATGTAAAATGCATGTATATTTAGTGAAGGATAGAGGGAGAAGTGTGTATTTGAGAGCATGCTAGACTGCTCACAGGGTAGATGAGACACAAAAAAAGATAAATTAAAGAGGACGTGTATGTGTATATATATATATATATATATATATATATATATATATATATATATATATATATATATATATGTTGAAAAAATAATGATTTAGAAGAAAAACGAGGGCTGTCCATCGTTTCGAGTACCCATAACTTCCCCTCTTTGGCACTTGCTCTATTTATCATGCCTCCTCCATTGGTGTCTCGATTGGTTCATTCCATTTATTAAAATAATTAATTTACAGCCGCGATTCTGCAATACTCGAAGATATGAAAGGGGAAAAAGAGGAGACCTAACTGTTTATCAAGGTCAGTCATGGGCCAAAATACTTGCTCAGAATCACCAGATACATGCATATGGTTAATCCAGCATACACACTTACGCAATTACATCAACTATATGGGTTTGTTACTACAGAAAAATAAGCATGTTTGATGGAATTATCGCATGGGTGGCAAGTTTCCCACTAAAATTTGTTTTAATGGTTGGCAAATATTCAACCGTGTATTGTGGTCGGAAAGAGAAAAGGCAGTAAAGTGGAAAACTAGGACCTAGCGGGACTAGAACTCATGTCGCGTGGGCCTTTCTACCGGAATGGCATCCAAAACACCAAAAAGGTTCGTCAGTGAAGTTATTACACTTAAAAGGCATTTTATATGTATTGTGACTGTTGCAACCAAGTATTTTACTCTGTCAATCTTAATTTAATTGGATAGGTTGGAGTATGATTCGTCTAAAATATTATGTAAATGATTTTCCTAGATTATGGCGCAAACTGCAGGAAAAATTCTGCGTGCCTACATTTAGTATTCGTGCACGTTCGACGTCGTTATACCTGAAAAGGGTGGGAGGGTACCCAATGACCTTCCTAAATATATATATATATATATATATATATATATATATATATATATATATATATATATATATATATACTAGGGGCACGCAATATATTTTGCCCCACCCTTTTTAGCTAAATAATAGGCTATGGGACTGAAGTGTCTTTTAGGCCGTAAGTTTTGAACTTTCTGCCCTTCACATAACCGGATTTTTCCAGTTTGAACACCCCCTCCTTGTATAAAGTCGCTTTTAAGCGCCCTTGTATAAAACCGATGGTTAACGCAGTTTCGAAAATGGCGTAAACAGAGAGCTGTTATAGAGTTCTTAACCGCAGAGAAGGAAACAGTTGGAAATATTCACAAACATCTACAAAACGTTTACAGAGATGCTGCCGTTGATCGAAGCACAGTTGGACGCTGGTCTAAACGTGTGAGATATCGGAGAGAGGGAGAGCCAGCCTCGATGATGAACCACGTAGCGGTCGCCCGTCATCGGCTGTGATATCTCACACTGTGCAACGCGCTAACAGCATCATTCGATCAAATCGGCGCGTCACATACAAAGAGCTATCACTGGACTAGGAATTAGTGAAGGAAGTGTGAATACGATAATTCAGCAAATGGGATACTCAAAAGTGTGTTCACGGTTTGTTCCTCGTGAACTGACTGAAGATCACAAAGCCCAAAGAAAAGAAATTGCTTCCGAGTCATTGGTTCGATACGAGACAGAAGGGGATGACTTCCTTTCACGAATTGTGACGGGATGAGACTTTGGTACCACTTTGAATCTGAAACAAAACGCCAATCCATGGAGTGGCATCACGCAGACTCCCCACGCAAGAAAAATTTCAAAATGGCTCCCTCTGCAGGAAAGGTTATGGCCACCATCTTCTGGGACATGAAAGGGGTGAGTCTGGTGGACATTATGAAGAAAGACAAACAATCAACTCAGAGGCATATACTGCTACCCTACAGAGACTCCAGAGACGTATAAAGCGAGTTCGACCGGAGAAAAACTGGAAGACGTCCTTCTTTTGCACGATAACGCAAGACCACACAACAGTTTGCAAACAAGAGAGGCCATCACAAAAATGCGCTTGACTGTGTTACCCCACCTTCCATACACCCGGATCTGGCACCTTCACACTTCCATTTGTTTGGGCCAATGAAGGATGCTATTCGTGGAAGAAAGTTTCAGAGTGACGATGAGGTTGTTGGGGAGGTTAAAAGGTGGCTCCAGCGGAACCCAGCGGACTTTTACCACAAGAAATAAAGGCTTGTTTCGAGGTGGAGGAAAGTCGTAGAAAAGGATGGAGATTATGTGGAAAAATAAAACTTTTGAAAAAAGGTATGTAACTACTTGTGTACAAAATTTCTGGAACTTACAAGGAAACTTGCAAAGATCAAAAAAAGGTGGGGCAAAATATATTGAGTGGCCCTCGTATATGCATCAGTATATGTCCAAAAAAATGGTTACAACAACCAACATACTTCGTTAATTATTTGACAACCAATAGTAGTAGTTAATTCAACCAAATTTACTCATGCCATAACTGAACTAACCATACTTATTTTTCCTGATAAGCGTAAATAATTGAATTGTCCATTTATTGATTGGTTGTCAAATTTTTCAGTTCTTCCAAACAAGTTTTTTTTCTATGTAAGCGATGAGGAAAGGTTGGCAAGCAAATTTTAACACTACTGAGTTTCAAGTTATTAAAAAGTATAGAGAGTTTATTACTAAAATTATTCCTTGGTTAACATAGCGAAAAGTAGATACAGACAAAATTTTCTGGGAAAAGAAGGGAAGAAATATCACAGGTAAGATTCCCGTGGGCAAAGCAACTAGGTTACAAAGACAAAGACAAAGACAAAAAAAAAAAAAAATTGTTGCGGCATTAATTAGATGGCTTTCAGTCGAAATATTTGAATAAATGCAAACTTGGTGAGCTGTAAAGAAAGGTATTGAATAGAAGTCTGAAAATATAAAATATAAAGGAGAAAGGAGAAAGCAAGAAAAAGCAATCTCTCTCCCTTTGTCAACACACAACGGAGGATCCATATTGCAGAAGCCAACGGGGAAAAATCAGTTGGAGAATAATCTCGGATCCTTTATCCATCATGGAACTCTTCTCTCCATTTTGTACCGATACTTTTCCCCATTTTTTTCTGAGATTTGTTCCCTCCGCATTTCGTTTTTTCACAATTTTTATTCTTTTATAACACACACACACACATATATATATATATATATATATATATATATATATATATGTCATGCGCATCGGTGGTGTAGTGGTTAACGTCGCTGACTACGAATCCATTGGCTCCAGGATCGAAATCCGGTGACGGCAGCCAGCTCACAGCAAAACTCAGCTGTTCATCCTTCCACACAATAAAGAAAGTGGTTGGTAGATAAATGGGTACCCTGGGTGGGCTAGTGGTTAAGGTGCTGGGCTGCTGGTTGGGTGTGGTTCGGATTCCACGTTAAACTGTAGGTCTAAGGTGGAGTGAAAAGCTTGACCTTCGTCAGAATGAACAATTCGGGCGGAAGCAAACCAAAGGTTAGTCAAAGGTTATATATATATGTATGTATATGTAAGAGAGAGAAACACTTTTGTCTTTATCTGACACTTTTTCTTCGTGCTGGAAGTTTGCTTTCATTCAGCCTGTCCCAAAGAAGGGTGACCGATCTCAACCCTCCAACTATCATCCAACTACCTTGATTTCTTGCCTTTCTAAAGTTTTTGAATCTATCCGTAATAGGAAGATTTTTAAACACCTTTCTTCTCTCAATCTTTGAGATCGTCAGTATGGTTCCGCAAGCGGGGCTCTTCTGGTGATCGTCTTGCATATCTCTGACTCTTGGCCATCTCTCTTTCGGGATTTCGGTGAAACTTTTGCTATTGTGCGAGACATCTCAATAATTTTTGAGAGTCTGGCGCAAATCCTTAATTTCCAAACTGCTCTCCTCTCCGATGATTCCACTATTCACTTCTCCACCTGCTTCACAAAACGTCCCTCTCAACAGCCACTCCATGCTTCAATGCGACCTGACTACCTCTTATCTTTCTACTATCACTGACTTAAGTAGAGAAAACCTTGTGAATTTCAGTGCCTCAAAAACCCAGTTCTTTCACCTGTCTACTCATTACAGTCTTTCACACGAATATCCCTTACCTTCAACAATACACAACTCAATCCTTCCTCTTCTCTTAACATTCTTGGAGTTTCCTTTTCTCGTGATCTTTCCTGGAAAGATCACACATACTCTTTATAAAACAGCTTCTACGAGGTTAGGTGTGCTGTACCGGCTCCGCAGTTTCTTCACCCCCACTCAATTGCTGTCTCTGTGCAGGGGTCTTGTTCGCCCCTGTATAGAATACGCTTCTCCTATGTGTGATGGCTCAACCCACACAACTTTCCTTGACTGGGTGGAATCAAAGGCTTTTCGTCTCATCAATCCACCGCCTCTTACTGACTGTCTTCAATCCCTCTCTCTCTTCGCCGCAATGTTGACTCACTTTCTCTTTACTATGCAAGGGTTAATCGGTATTCTCAGTCTTTCATCTACTAAACCAGTGACCTCTGGATCATCCTTCCTCAATTCACCTTTCCCCTCCCCGTCTTTCACATTCAGTCTTTCAAACGCAGAGTGTTCGGGCTTCTCGAAAACTCTGGACCTCGATGACGGCTCTGTCTTTCTCCTTCTATTGATGGCGCATTTTTGCGGGCGCTCGCCCTTAACCCCTCTTTCCTATATATATATATATATATATATATATATATATATATATATATATATATTAGGTCTTGTAAAATCTTGATGTAGTCATAGCTGTTGTTCGATTCTTAATTCAAATCATTATTTCTTCCCTTTGTATCAATTTTCATCACGATATTTTATTTCACTTTTATAGTTAATTTTAAGACTGTTCATTGTTTTTCAGAGCTAGTTTCTTTGTTCAATTTGTATATTTTAATTCGACACTGAGCTGATAGTTTCTTTTCATTTTTTTAAATCATGATTGACATCTCTCTTCAATTTATGTAACTATATAAAACTCTCGTGCCAGGGTAAGTTTTAAGGAGTTGGTTCAGTCAGAATATTAAAGGTTTTCGGTTCGACTCCCAGCGCCAGCGCCTCTTCCTTTTATGAGGTTGAGTTGAACGGCCACCTGTAACTGCTGATGCCTGGGCTCAGATGTGGGCTGACCCTACTCTTTCCTACTTTTTCTCATTATTGAATTTCTGTGATTGCTGAAGAGCAACCATTGTTGGGCATAGTCAATTTTGACAAATCTTGAACACTATAATTAGGAAAACTTAACAACAATACACTAAAATCTCGTGTGTGTGTGTATATATAATATATATATATATAATATATATATATATATATATATATATATAAAATTCCTTGATACGGTTGTTTCCTTGCGTTTATAAATAAAAATGGAATTTGGATATATTTTTCATTATTAAGATGATGTCACAATGCCAAAATAAGATTAGTTATCGGAACAATATTAATGTAATTGGATATATACCTAGTGGAACAAAATTTAATGCACAAACTTTGAAACTGGGTCGTTTCAAACACGCTTTTAACAGAAGACGAATATGACGTCATCACTCATATTATTCTTTTGTATGAAAAGCAAAGCAATTCATACACGAAGCTTCAGTATAATTGTTTATTTTTATCGCTATAAATAACACGACACGAATTAAAATTATTTTTAATTAGTTATTTGAATAAATATGGCGACATTCTGCGAGTAGTAGCGTGACGTCAGTATCGTCAGTTTCTTAGCAACGACAATATGATGGAAATTATTTTATTTGGTATAAATTTGCGGCCTCACCATACCTGATCGACTTGACATTCTATCGACAAGTTATTATTAGGTATATTAAGTTGGGTTAGGTTAAGATAGTTTTTAGAGTGTCGATGTTTTCGGCTTGTCGACGAAATGGTTAACCTAACCCACAATAACGTCCATTTTATATGAAGTTAATCAAATGTCGTTAACCGATAAATCGTATATGCTATAAATTATTACTACGAACGTAATTATAAACTAGCGACAGAGAATTATTATTGTATTATTATTATATTTACTTATAAAATTTAATCCAATCAATTTCACCAAAACTGTATCAGTTTAATATTTATTTTTGCGTTATAGGAAATATATTCTGTTTAAATTTATAACTATATTTATAGAGAAAATATATGTTAATTTTATTGAAAATAGTAAATTTTCCAATGTAATTTATATTCTTGCGTGAATAATGGAAGGGTTAACATAGCAACGACTGGGAACTGTGCTACCCGTGTTCCGAAAGTTTGCTAAGTATATATACGTATATACAGTTTGCAAATACAACGAAAAGATATAGTTTTTAGACATCTGAATAAATGTTTGAAGTTATTTTCAGCCAAAAAAAAAAAAAAAAGAAGAGAGGAAGTGCTCAATTTTCCTTCTTTGTTTTCCATTTCAACCAAAAAATGTGTGACATAGAAAAAAAAAAAGGTCCCATGAAATATTCAATTTTCTCTACTTTTGTCCAGACCAAACATAAAAGAAAAACTTGAATATTTTTGATGGGTTTATTATGTATTCTAAAATACTAAAAAAAGATAGGTGGGGAGAGGTTTGGGACTCCATTTTCCCGTCCCTTTTTGAGCTAGTTTATATATATATATATATATATATATATATATATATATATATACATTTCAACTGCAAACACGCAGTATAATTAACGTAAAGAACGACGCTTGTATAGGAGAACATTCCGCGCAAGATGAAGGAGAATGAAAAAATGAGGTAACCACCCGGGAATCGAACCCGGGATCTTCCGATTACCGGTCAGATATGATAACCATTACACCATGGGCCTCACTCGATCAGAAATCGTAATTCTCCTACATACGCGCAGAAACCAGTGCCCCAAGGGGGCACCTCCCGCATGCCGTACATTATATACATTTCAACTGCAAACACGCAGTATAATTAACGTAAAGAACGGGTGGTTACCTCATTTTTTCATTTGTTCGTTCTCCCTCCTCATCTCGCGCGGAATGTTCTCCTATACAAGCGTCGTTCTTTACGTTATATATATACATACAGGTCATCCCATAAGTAATGTCGTTTATTAGATCGGAATTTGAAGGACAAAAAAAACTCAACTGAAACTTTTTAATCTAATATATATTTTCCATCGGAATCAATTACACTCTGCCAACGTCCTACAAGCTTTTCAATGCCATGTTTATAAAATTCAGGCGGTTTTGAGGCAAAAAACGTACAAAGACTGGTGTGCAGGTCATCTAAAGAAGTATACCGTTTCTCGTCAAGATAGTTTTGCAGACTCCTGAAGAGATGATAATCTGAAGGCGCAAGGTCTGGAGAATATTGAGGATGTGGAAGTTTTTCCCACCCAAGCTCCTCAATTTTTGCAGAAGTGATCCGAGTGGTATGAGGACGTGCGTTGTCGTGGTGGAACACGATTCCTTTCCGATTAACCAAAGGAGGTCTCTCTTCTTTTAGTGCAGTGTTCAATCGATCCAGTTGTTGACAGTAGACTTGAGCGGTGATTGTTTGGTTGTGTGGTAAGGTTTCAAAGTGTATTACACCACCTTTATCCCACCAAACACTAAGCAACACCTTCCGAGGGTGAAGATTTGGTTTTGGCTGTGGTGTCGCTGGTTCTCCGGCACAAACCCACTGTCGACGGCGCTTAACATTCTGGTACAGTATCCATTTTTCATTACCAGTCACTAAATGGTGCAAAAACAGATCTCAGAGTTCACGGGAATGAAGAGCTGTGCTAATGTTTACCCGCACCCTCAGATTGTCGACCGACAATTCATGTGACACCCATTTTCCTAACTTAGACACTTTGCCGAGTTGTTGCAAATGTCGATGGATGGTGGACGGGGATGAATTGAGTTTCTGGGCCAATTCTTCGACAGTTGTTGAACATCAAACTCAGCAGGGCGTCCAGAGCGTGCTGCATCTGTCAAACAGCAGTCACCATTCCTAAACTTTCCAAACCATCTTTGACATTTCCTCACATGCAGAATATCGTTGCCATAAACGTCCTGAATGTTTCGCGTTGCTTCAGTAGCACTATTCCCTTTTTTGAACTCGTAAAGCATTATACGCCTGATATGCTCTTCTGATATCGCCATGTTTATGAAGGGTTCACATACTGTAAAGCAAAACACACGTCTTCACTGGTCAAGGTCTGTAAAGTATGTAGCGAAACACGATAGATCTCTTAGATATAACCTTCGGAAAATTTATGCTTGAACCGAGTAGGACTAGTTTAAACTTAATCTATCGTAAAAAACGACATTATTTATGGGATGACCTGAGATATATATACAGTATATATATATACCACACAGCCAGCTCAATGTTCGGAGAGTGGCCAGAGAGAGATTTCGCTGTCTTAATTATCGATCTATCTTTTATCGCTCTTATATCACGTTTTGCTCCGTGAGTATTCAAAGAATAAAATTATTTCAGATTCTAATTAAACCATCGGAGGAAAATGATTACAGCGAGGATTGGAGAAAGAAAGTGTTACTGTTTCCATTAGAGAGATTGCCCTTGGAGAGCCCGTTTTTTTCCTCGTGTGTGTGTGTGTGTGTGTGTGTGTGTGTGTGTGAAAATTGTTGTTCTTCCTCGTCTTTTCAGAAGAAAAAAAGGTTTCTAAAATGGAATTTAATCGACAAAAAATATAGGGTGAATAGACTTTTTTGAATTATCTATCGTATGAAATTTTAAGACCATTTACTTATATTGAAATCCAATTTGTTTTCATAGGAAAAAACTGAAGATTTATTATGAATAATAAATTTTGATAATAAAAGTGAATAAATGTTAACAGGTTTATTGAATCAATATATTTAGAATCGTGTTGCTTTCTTCTTTGCATTATGTAAAGGTGGCACGTTCTGGCACTCCAGTGATGATCTTGGCCGTTTGTTCTTGAGGACAATCATCGTGGTGTCTATTTACTTTTGTTAACCCTCTCTGTGTGTGACAGTCAACGTGTGGATGCTGTCATTTCGCGTTATGCGTAAAAGTTCCGGGCATTTCGTGTAATGCCTGTGACCTTTTATCACTATGTGAAAGTTAGGCTAGGTTAGGTTAAATTCGTTAGGTTGTTAGGTTAGTAATGCGTAATTCCTGTAAATAACGGTTATAGTTTGTCATCATACGAAATGCCTGAAACGTTTAAGCATTACGTGAATCAACTGCTTTCACGCATTAATTATAACAGATTAAGGACATCAGTCACGAGAACTTGCATGGAAACGGTTTTACTGTGATTAATTTTCGTCCAGTGGGCGTGTTGTTTTTCATGAGCGTGGAGTAAAATTTGCTCAAAATTGACTTTATCATAAAGGAAAATTGGGTAAAAATTCCTAAATTAAGGATTCCTTTCTATGGTTCTATTATGATTGGTGGACGGTATAAAACTATTCATTTTTTTTTTTTACCTAAATTGGGGGTCAAAATAAGCTCCAACCCGTTCAGTAGTTAAAATTACTACATAACTTAGGCAATTTTGAAGATATAAGGAACATTTTTTGAGTCTCCTTATTCTCGGAATTATCCAAGTAATGTAGTAATTTTGACTATTTAATGGGTCGGAGCTTATTTAACACCAAACAAGTTGTGTTAAAGTAATTCCACAGTTTTCTAGTGTGTGTATACATATGTGGAAATCTGTAGGAATCCTAAAAAGGAAGTTTGTAAATGTTAAAAGCAATTGAAAGAATTTATGATTTTAATCTATATAGGAGGGTTGGTTTGAAAGTTTCAGATAATGATGGTAGATTTTATACAAAGTGTCTAGATACATTCAGGTCAACCCTGGTATAATTGACATCTTGCTTAACATCGTAAAACACGTAGTCGATATATTTTTCAGTTATAATTACAGTAATTTAAAATTTACATACTTTTACATTTTTAATAATAATAATAATCAATATAATTTTAAGTTAACAGAATTTCTCGCTCACGTTTTATACCGCGGAACTTTTCATGTATGGTTAATTATATTAAAAAAAGGTAAAAAAAAAAAAAGTGAGGGTCAGTGGGTACCCACCCTATCTGTCCTAAGACTCCATCGGGTGTCAACAGATGGCGCGACGGAACTTAGACCCACAGTAGGCGGAGCCTGTTGCTGGACACTCCCCTTACCTCAACCGCATTGAACGAGAAGCACTTCGTAATCGAATAAAGGAATCGGGGAGCGAACCCGATCACTTCAGCTGAACTTCCCGAAACTTATTAAAGGTTCATCTATTACTACGCGAGTTCCTGAAAATATACATCGGTAATTCCTTCCCAGGTGAAGATAAATGTCTTCTAAGGGCCATTTTTATATTTACTATGAAAGAAAAGCAAATGTCAACCTGAACATATGAAAATATTAAGTGTTCTAATTAAGAGAAATCCATAGTTCGATTTGATACAGGATATGACGCCTTATCATGAAGTTGGAAACATGAAAGAGAAACCTACAGGTTATATATACACAACAAAACTTCCCCACCAGAATGCGAAGCAGGGAACTCTTGAATAGAAATCGCGAGCGCCACAACCACACTACGACGGGATAAAAGTTAATACAACCTATCTTATATTTAAACGAGTGAGGGAATGCTTACCACTTTCGCGTCCAAAGGCATTTTAGGGTTAATTCTCTCGCACACGAGGCAATGACCAGCATTCATTAAAATTATCTGGTGCAACGCTGGTGTCCCATAGATGGAATACCATGCAAATTAGTACGTGTCACGCATTAGATAGATATATATATATATATATATATATATATATATAAAGGTGTCCCCCCCCCCCCCCCCCCAAGTCCCATTTTTAGTTGCCCGCTATTTTATAATGGATGTGTATTGTGTATATATTATTATTGAGGTTTCTTCTACGAAAAGGTAACAGATTTGGTTTGTCATTCCGCATATTGTATACCTATACATTTCTCATCTTTCATTACTTAATAACTAATATATATTGTATATTAAAACCGTTCGTTTACTATTTTATACTTGAAGCAATAACTTTTCCTAATTTCGTAGAAATTAGAAAAAGACGATACCGCTACCAATCGACCTCTGA
>JAJOZX010000872.1:225000-265000 GCA_023014485.1 Bathynomus jamesi | reverse complement strand
TTAGGCCTTCTGCAGTTTAATAATAAATACTACAGTATATTCAGATATTACCTACAGATGATTCTACAAACTGCGCTTTTGCCCTTTTAAATAAGAATATCCTTTTACCTTTAAACATTTTAGGAACGGGAGTTTATGTAAAATTACTCGCATATCTTTTTCCTTTCTCATTTTGTTGCGGGAGAATCCAACAAAAGACCCAGAAATGAATTCTTTATTCCCGTGGGAACATTCGCCTACACATACGATTTTCTTCCCTTACAATCTTTCAAATAACTATTTTTCTCATAATACAATCATACTTTTTTATTGAAAGGAATTTTTCTGACGCGAAGGTATATTAAATAAGAATACCCTTCTTTCCAGGGCCCCATTCCCCCACCCCACTTTTTTTTACTTTTCAGTGAGATATTAATGTGATATTTATTTCTATTCCAACATTCTGACTGAACTTAATTTACATTTTTTTAGTAGGAATTTAATAGTGTAATATCCGAATATATAATTTTTAATAGGCTATAAAAAATATTGTATTTTAATAAAAATAATAAAAGTTCCCATCAATATTAAAAGAAAGATTTTCTGAACTTTGCTGAGACGATTCTTTAGAATATATATATGAGGCGTCGCGAGTACGAGGGGCGAGCTCCCGAAACCAGTTTTGAGATAGACGCTTTTGAACTTTGACTTTTGCGTACGAGGAATACATAGGACAAATATATACGCATTGAAAATAAATACATTTTGAGTATACGAGAGGGTTATTTGGCTATACCAAGTTGTCTGTTAGAGGAGAGGTGGCGGAGGGTTGAACTATTCATTCATAGAACAATTTTAAAATCGCCAATGTGGCGAGTTCGACCCTCGTACTCGCGACGCCTCATATTTATTTATTTATTTTGAATTTGTAACAGAAACTGAACTTTAAACAAATATTTGCATTCTGAAAAGCAAAAAAAAAAAAAATTCGTTTCCATGGAAACTGAAAATATGTAAAAAATAAAAATATATTTCTATCGTAAACGACTATAAATAATTATAAATTATAACTTCGATATATAAAAAAAAAATGCGCACCAAGGAGCGTTCTTAATTTGCAATTTTTACCATTTACAAATTGTACGAGTGAATTTATAATTTACAATTTTAATTTCTGCACAAATTAATTTCAATTTTATATATTTGTTTAAATATTAAAATTACAAAAAGTTTGTAATCGGCAAAAACTGCGTCAGGAAAGAAGTCTCTCTTGACGCAGAAATGAATGAAGTTCTTCCCCTCTCTTCTTCTTCTTCTTTTGAAACTCTGTTTAGATAAAAGAAGTTAATCAGATAATTGATCTTCCTTTTATTTGTACCGATACTGAGATGCTAGAGTTGACCTTCTTCCAATTTACCTTAAGTTCATTGTACAAATACACTCGGATGCTGAATTTGTATGGTTTATCATGAGAGATGAACAGAGCCAACGATAATAATATATATTTATATATATATATATATATATATATATATATATATATATATATATATATATTAGTGCGACGTAAGTTACTTTACAGAGAATAATGAAATCACATCGTGAAGAATAATATACTGAGAAAAATTATTTTTTATATTTGGCTGCACTGATTCTGCAACATTGATATGGCAACACCTAACCTCATAAGATGTTGCTTCACCACATTTCGAAAGAAATGTTCATGCATTCTTAAAGGGTAATTTTTGAGAACGGATAGGACGTCGTGGGATAGTCGAATGGCCTCTTCTGTCACAGGACATAAACTCATGTGTGGGGTATAATTTAAGATAGCAGGTGGCAGAAAATGTATCGCGATACTTCGCCACCCAGAAACCTCGCGACTTTGATACGCCGAGAGTTCGAGACAATGAATAATAACAAAGAACTGTGTCGCGCTATTTGTTATTCAGTGGTTCAAAGATGCAACGTGTGTATTGAACATGATGGAGGACACTTTGAACAATTTCTATAATAAATAATAACTTATTCTTGACAAGGTTCTCGGTAAAGCGACTTATGCCGCACCTTACACACACACACATTTACTTTTGTTCTACCATTCACTCTTATTGAACCTGCGTTTGACTCGTCTCCAGCATCTCTACTCGTTTGAAGAATTTGATTTATGAGAGAGTTGTTTTCTACTCTCATCCTGCCCTCATAGCCATGGCTAGTCAGGGACTCTGTTTAAGAAAGTATTCAAAAGATTCTTTTATATATATATATATATATATATATACAGGGTGGGGCACGGGAATCAAGTGTTTTTGAATAGCTAGTAATCGGCCATTAGGAATGGGAGGGGCGTGCGGTAGGTAGCATTCCATTCCTGGGTCATAGCATTTAACTTTAACTAACACTCACCTTTATCTTTCAGGTGCCATCATGGAGCAGTGGACGTTAGAACACCGCATGTTCGCGTATGATCATTTTGTTAGGAGTGGCGAGTCAGTGACAGCAGATCAGCGTGCGTTTCGCCGCAGATTCAACATTCATCGAAATGACTCTGTTCCCGCTCGTGACACAATCTTACGTTGGGTTAACAATCTTCGAACAGGAGGCTCAATAGTGAAAACAAAACCGAAGGGGCCGCAACGCACTGTGCGTACTCCAGAGAACGTTGAAAGGGTCAGACAAGCGATGTTGCAAAGCCCAGGCCGCTCTGCTCGGAGACATTCAGCTGCACTCGGAATCAGCAATCGTACTGTTAGACGGATTTTGCATGAAGAATTACATTTTCACCATACAAGTTAGCGATGGTGCAGGAATTGAATGTAAACGATTGCCCCAACGACTGAATTTTGCACAGGAAATGCTTGCACTTTATGAGCAGAATGAAAACATGATGGTGGTAATGAGTGATGAAGCCCATTTCCACCTTAATGGGGCCGTCAACAATCAAAACTGTCGGTATTGGGCTGCTGAAAATCCGCGACAACTCCATGAAAAACCGCTGCATAGCCCTAAGGTTACAGTTTGGTGCGCGCTGGGAAAGTTTGGCGTCATCGGTCCCTATTTCTTCGAACAAAATGGGGTTACCGTTACCATAACATCTGGGCGTTACATTGAGATGGTGAACACCTTTTTCATCCCTGAGTTACGAAGAAGGCGTATTGCTCGTCGACATTTGTGGTTTCAGCAAGATGGGGCCACGCCACACACCGCCAGAGCGTCAATGGCTGTTCTTCGCCCCCCGTTTCCCAACCATCTCATTTCGAGATTTGGTGACATTGCATGGCCCCCTCGGTCCCCTGACTTGTCCACATGTGACTTCTTTCTATGGGGTACCTCAAGTCACGTGTCTACGAGGACAAGCCCCGTACATTAGATGCATTGAAGGAAGCGATCCGTCAACAAATCATCTAAATCAACAGAGACCTGCTGGGAAGAGTGGAGGCCAATTTTCGTAAACGCCTTCAACAATGCGTCGACGGCCAAGGACATCATATGCCAGATATAATTTCGGTACATGATTATTATGACATGAAATGCTATGTTCTTACGAATGTTGTTCTACCAATATATTTTCTTTTACAAAAATAAATATCATTTTCCTGATTATTCAAAAAACACTTGGTTCCCGTGCCCCACCCTGTATATATATATATATATATATTATATATATATATATATATATATATATATAATATAATTCTTTCCATGCGTCAGTTTATGACTGACAGTTTACACATAAAGTTTATTTCTACTTCAGAAAAGTAATTAAGAATTCTCTCGCTGAAACTTTGCGCACACTTTCGACATGTAAGCAATTTAATAATGAGAGTTGTTTACCTGCAATGTATGATATATAATATATATATATATATATATATTATATATATATATCAAAGCTATTGACTTCTCCTTATATATATATATATATATAATAGATATACTTCATGAGAGTTCGAACGACGGTTCAGGATCAACCTGCAGTCGACCCCTCTGCAGCATCCCGCCTCATTTGCGCGATTTGGTGAAGGAGGGAACTGCTGTCTGACTGATCTCCTGCCCTCGTAGCCAGCCACGCATGGCTGATCAGGGACTTTGTACAAGAATCTGTCCAGTTGGTTCTTAAAATTATTCAGGTCGGTGTGCGGAGATTCCTCACTTCTTTGGTAGGGCATTGAAAAGGTTTGAGCCTCGTATTCTGAGGGTATTTTCCATCCTCGTTTTCATGGCCCCTTGTCCCACCGCAGCTGGGACCGTACAAAATCTGCCTCTTCGCATTCCAGTTTGTTTCTATTTAATCTCTAAGGTTAAGGACAGAGCCCTCAAGTATTTTCCATATGTATATTATTGTGTACCGCTCGCGCCTTCTTTCGAGAGAGTAGAGTTTCAGGGATTGTATACATATATATTTTTATTTACAGTCAGTAACTCGGAAGAGTAATATTTTTTTCCGTTTTAATCATTTACGCTTCCGTTAAAGTAAGGGCGGGGGAGGGGGGTATTAAAAACGTAAAGTGTGATTTTTTTTACCAAATACAATTATTATTTTTTCGTATTTCCGCGTTAAGGTTATAATCCAAAAAAGTCGAAATTCAAATAACTCGGATGATACTGTACCCAGATTTTTACAAACTAAGTTATTTGTTTAAAGTTAGGTTAACCTAACCTAAATAACCTAACCTGGGATTTAATTTTCTCCAAGGTATTGTTAAACAGAGAATACGAAATTGACCAAAATGGAAATTCTCTCTCTCTCATTGATATATATATATATATATATATATATATATATATATATATATATTATTATATATATATATATATACAGGGCGTCCCAAAAAAATGTATACACACTTTAACAGCTGATAGCTCAATTGATGTTTCTTTCTTTCCAAGTTAAACCCATTAGAATTAATAATGGCAGTCAGACTAAGCTTTGAACAAAGGAAATTCATTCTAAAATGCTACTGGAAGTGTGAAAACGCAGTTGAAGTGCAAAGACAGTTTAGGAGGGAGTTTCAAACAGATCCACCAACGCGACTTACCATCACTCGAATTAGAGATAAGTTTGAAGCCGATGGAACTGTTCAGAATGTCCACAAGAAGCGTTCCGGAAGACCACGGACATCGACAAGCCCACAAAGCAAGAAAGAGTACTGGAACGTATCACCAAAGTCCAAGAAAATCTGTGCGGCAAGCGAGTCGTGAGGTAGGAATTTCAGAATCGTCTGTCCAACGCATTTTGAAGCGCTGTCAATGGAAAGTTACATTCCAAGATTAGTCCATGCTATTAATGAAGATGATGATGATCCGGACCGAAGAGTGGAGTATTGCGAGTGGTACTTGGCACGATGTGGATGTGGATTGGACGAAGGGGTTTCGTAGAATACCCTCCGCGTTCACCAGACCTCACACCACTAGACTTTTTTTATGGGGATACTTAAAAGACAAAGTCTACGCTATAAAACCTGCAACAGTCGCTGAATTGAGAGCAGCCATTGAACGAGAATGCACACAAATACCAAACGAAATGTTTCGTGATGTTTGCGATTCCATTGCTTCGCGTTATCAGCAGTGCCTGGACCAGAACGGACGTCAGTTTGAAAACAGGCGTTGACAAAACAATTAAATAATGTCTGTAGATTCTATTACATTTTGAAAATGAAATGTATTTTAATAAACACTGCCTTTATAATTATTTAAAGTGTGTATACATTTTTTTGGGACGCCCTGTATATATATATATATATATATATATACACCTCGTTGCTGTTCCGTGCGTTGGTCTCTCTTCACACGAAGGTCAAGCTGGTGGCCCCGACTCTAGGTCTGGCTTGGTGGAGGAGCGAGTTGCTTTCTTGCGCTCTCCATCGTACATAGCCAGGTACACCCGGCTCATCTGGTACCGTCCTGAGCCAGGCATCTAGTCTTCTCTTGAAGACTTCAACTTTGACCCCTGTAACGTTTCTAAGGTCCTTTGGAAGCTGGTTAAAAAGTCTTGGCCCCCTGACAACCAAGCTATTTTCCTTCAGTGTTGAGGAGGCCCCTTGTCGGGCCTTTAATTTGGGAACACTACACATTCTGCCTTTCCTATTTTCCAGTGTTGTCTGAATGGTAATTGGGTTTAGTTTTAGGTTTGATAGCAGTTTTTCGATCATTTTCCATATGTAGATTATGTTGTACCTCGTTCTTCTTCTTTCCAGGGAGTACATATTTAGTTTACGTAGTCTTTCCCAATAGTCGAGTTCTTTGCAGCCATCAATCTTGGCTGTGAAATGTGTCTGCGTTTCTTCTATTTTATTAGTTTCTTCCTTTTTATATGGGGACGTCAAAACTGAGCAGTATTCAAGTTTTGGTATAATCAGTGTTTTTAACAGGGGAATCATTACTGTCCTATAGGCCTG
Source organism: Bathynomus jamesi (assembly GCA_023014485.1). Classification (NCBI taxonomy): domain Eukaryota; kingdom Metazoa; phylum Arthropoda; class Malacostraca; order Isopoda; family Cirolanidae; genus Bathynomus; species Bathynomus jamesi. Next base: position 258,623 of record JAJOZX010000872.1, on the reverse strand, counting down.
TTCAAAAATCAACCTTTTCTTATTTTCATAGGTTTCTGTACATTTTCCCATGCTTTTTGACCTGAAAAAGCCGAAACACAACTATTTTGACCTAGGATGTTGGGAAGCATTGCCGCATGGAGCTTTAAATTTTCTGCCTTGAAATCGGCCAAAGCGCCAATTCCGGGGTCCCTTGAATTATGTTTTGCACTTTAACTTTTGATCTAAACAAGATAGAGCAACAAATTAGGTATCAAATGAAAGAGCATAAAATTAATAAATAATAATAATAATAATAATAATAATAATAATTTATCTATCATTTTTCAGGAAACAACAGAAACTCAATCAGAATCTAGAAAACCATCTACAAGTTACAACTTCACAATGGCATTAAGCAAGGAGCTGAGGGAGCTCTGTGGGCGCACAGTTGATATCTCAGAACCTCCACGTACTGTCCACAGGCAGGTGTCAACTGGGCCATCTACCAGATCTCTCACTGAAACTTCCTGGTTGGATACCCTTCAGCTTTTATCAGTGGTTCCCAGCTTCCCACCAACAGACAGGCATTCCAGTATTTCCTCAATCTTCAGAATTTACCGGAAAATGCAGGGAGGCCCATGGTTCAAGACCTTGCATATGAAACAGTTGAATCTATCATCCCATTCTGGCAGATGGCTAGGATCAAGACAATGACCAAGTACAACGCAATGAAGCTCTTCATGAAACTACATGAGAAACATCGTGCTCTGGTGAAAAGCAAAGGAAGAGCAAGTAACCCTGGAGGAAAAAGAGGAGCATTTGTGCTGGAATTAGACAGCCTGTTCGATATAGGAGCTCCAGATGCAATCCAGGAAATACAGAACAACAGACTGTTATCCAGAGAGAAGAAAGATGAGGATATCAGGTTCTACGAAGACCAAAAGACTGAGAGGAAAGGTCATATGTCTGGTCATGACAAGATTTTTGAGACAAGATCCCTGCAGCAAGCAGCGAGGAATGAAAGACTGCAGCATAGACAAGAACAAGGTAAAACTAATTACTTTGAACGTTACAAAAAGTTTTAAGTTTTACTCCATTGCGATATTTAGCATGTACTTAACAATTACTGTCTTAACATGTTGTACTATTTTACAGCTGCAGCAGAACAAGAGGCAGTTGTTCATGTGGATGACATTACCTGGGGTGACTCAACTGACAACGACGCTAACACAGAGGACATGGATTACCATCAGCCTCGTCCTGGATGTTCTCACCATCAAGACACTGTGACTAGTGTGACTTTGACGTTTCCAAGGAAGGTCATGGAATGTGATGTCATCTGCAATACAGCTGATCGTCTTGGTTTATCAGACAATCAAGTTACTGCCATGGTTTCTGCCACCTTGAAAGCTGGAGGGCTGATCTGGATAACTTCGTCATCTCAACCTCAACAACACGTCGCAACAGAATGCTGTCCAGGTATAATATCAGCCAGAGTCACATGTCCAAGTTTTGTGAAAACCCCCCACAGTACGCTGCCTTACACTGGGATGGAAAGTTGCTCAAAGATGTCTTGGGCAGTGAACCTGGAAGTACCTCAGAGACTTTAGCTGTGCTAGTGTCTGGTCCACCTTCATACACTGAAGGAAAGTTATTGGGAGTACCTGTCATCGACAATTCTTCTGGCACAGCTCAGGCTGAGGCTTCAATGGATTTACTGGAGACATGGGAACTTACGGATAATGTTACTGCCCTCGTTTTTGACACTACATCCCATCCAGTAACAGTGGAGTTCACAGAGGAGCTGCCAAACTGCTAGAGAAAATGCTGAACAAAAAGGTGTTTTATCTGGCCTGTCGACATCACATCCTGGAAATCCTAGTAGGAGCAGTTTGGGAGAAGCTGTTTGGGAAGGTGAAGGGGCCAGATAATCCCTGGTTTGAGCATCTGAAGGATGTTTGGACGGACTTGTCCAAGGAAAACCCAAAGATGCTGGCTATCAACAGCAAATGGCTGAAGGAAAGAAGAAGAACAGTGAAGAAATACTCCAAGACATTCTAACAGCAGAAAGGCTTCCAAGAGCCGACTACAGGGAAATGGCTGAACTGACAGTCATTGTTCTTGGAGGAACGCCTCCTCGAGGTATTCACTAGAGTCGACCAGGCGCCATTCATCAGGCCAGAAACCTGTACTCCATGAAAATGCTGATGTTTGCAAATCAACTTGAGTACGACGAAGACACTGTATCAAAGCTGGAAAGACTCAACACCTTCCTTGCGCTGTTCTACACTCCTGTATGGATGATGTCAATGTCTGCTGCAGATGCTCCCGTGAATGATCTAAGTCTAATCCAGGACATGTTAAGTACAAGAAAACTGACCCAGAGCTTGCTGATGCAGTACTTAATAAGATGGAAAACCACAAATGGTACCTGACGCAGGAAGTCGTGCCATTTGCCCTGTTCAGCAGTAGATTGAGTGACACATTGAAGCACGACATTGCTGCCCAGTTACATGCCACTGAGAAGCCAGACAGCTTCAGAACAGGAAAGCCTCTATTCCAGAGAGTCACAGCTAAGACCCCCTGGTTGATCTCATTGGCTCAGAATCACATTTCCTGCTGGACACACTGAACATTGGATCCGAGTGGCTTCTGGAACCTGTCACGTCTTGGCCACAGAATGAGGACTACAGAAAAGCGTTGGACTATGTTAAGAATCTGAAAGCGGTGAATGACATTGCTGAACGTGGTGTCAAGATGATGAGCGACTTTGCAAATGTCATAACAACAGATGCCAAGCAAAGGGACTATCTCCTTCAAGCTGTGGAGTTCAACAGACGCCGCTTTGACAGCTTCAAGAAACAAACTCTCAACAACTGACTGTGTAAATGTCATTATGAAATTAATCATCATGTAATGCTTTCACTTCTTGATCGATTAGACTTGTGACAAAATGTTAATCTCAAATTTGTGTCATGAATAAGGCGCCTTGTCTGCCTTGAGTGTGAGAAAACGAATTTTGTGATATTTCTGAAATCTTTGTATGTACCAATGTGCCATTTCTTGTTCCAAGACTATCATAATTGTATAAGTTAGAAAGAGGATTAAAAACACTTTAATTTGGTGCCTATTTTGTTGCTCTATCTTGTTTAGATAAAAAGTTATAGTGCAAAACATGATTCAAGGGACCCCGGAACTGGTGCTTTTGGCCGATTTCAAGGCAGAAAACTTAAAGCTCCATGCGGCAATGCTTCCCAACAACCTAGGTCAAAATGGTTGTGATTTTCGGCCTTTTCAGGTCAAAAAGCATGGGAAAAAGTACAGAAACCTATGAAACTAAGAAAAAGTTGATTTTTGAACATGGCTACTGTCCTGTCCCTTCTTTTGAACGTGCTTAGTACCTGTCCGGTGACTCTTTTTGCTTTATTTATCGCTATCTGATTTTGTGTTTCGAATTTCGCATCATCGGTCATTATTACCTCCAGATCGATCGCCTTCGTGCTTCTCTGAATTTCCTGTCTATCTGGAGCATAATATGCAGTCTAAGTTCCTCTTTTCTACCATATCTCAAGAGCTAAAATTTCTCAGTGTTAAATGTAATGTTGTTGTCTTCTGACTATTTGTATTTTGTTCGTGTCCATCTGCAAGGCCTCCATTTCATTTACATCGCTGATTTTTCTGCTGATCTTTGTATCGTCCGCAAAGGATGTTACTATACTGTTGCTGTTTACTCCGCTGTCTATGTCTGTTAGCATGATAATGAACAGGAGTGGGGCCAGTACTGTCCCTCGTGGTACTGAGCTGCGTACTTCCGGTTCTGATGATGATATACCTTGAATTTTGACGACCTGTATACGTTCTCTGAAGAAATTGTAGATCCATTTTCCCACTTTGCTTGTTATTCCCATATATTTCATTTTATGTGCCTATTATACCATGATCACATTTGTCGAAAGCTTTAGCAAAATCTGTGTATATGACATCGTAGTTGTCATTGCCTTGCGGTGCATCTAGGATATTGTTGTAGTGTTCTATTAGTTGTGATAGGCATGATCTACCTGATCGGAATCCGTGCTAATTTTCGTTGAATCTTTCCAGTGTCTCCAAGAAATCATAAATTTTCTCTCTAACTATTCTTTCAAATACTTTGGTGAAGTGTGATGTCAATGACACTAGTCTATAGTTCTTTGCTTGAAATCTGTCCCCTCCTTTATATATAGGGACAATGTTTGCTCTTTTCAAGATGCTCGGTATTTCTCCAGTGTCTAGGGATCTTCTCCATATCCGTATAAAGTTGTAGCTATTTAATTTTTAGAGTTTTTTAATCAATAATGCGTCCCAATTGTCCGGACCTACAGCTGAATGTGGTTTCATTTGTCCTATAGCTCTCGCTACATCTTCTGGGGTAAAATCGAAGTCTGTTATACATTCTCCTTGCAATTTCTCTTCAAAGAATGCATCTATGTCGGGTATCGCTTTGTCACTTTTTGGGGTACTAAAAATATATACTGGGCTCTCAATGTATCAGATATTTCTTTGAATCGTCGGTTAGTCCATCATTTCTCTTCCGTAAGGGCCCAATAGCGGCGCGCGTTTTTGTTTTCCTTTTCGCATAGCTATAGAAGTATTTGGATTTTCCTTTATTGTTTCTACCGCCTTTTCCTCTTCCCTTTCTGTATGGTCCTTATATATGTGTGTGTGTGTGAAAGGAACACGGACAAATGAACTTCTATGAATTGAAATATGATGCGGAACGAAAGTCAAACTTGAGAAGAAAGACAATTTAAATATTCCATTAAAAGTGTTTTGAAAGTATAAAGTCTTTGACACACGAAAAGAATTCAAAATTTTTCCATACTTTGAGTGACGTATGTAAATCCATACAGTCATTATTATGCATTAACCATCTTATGTAAATGGAAGTCGTTATATGAAGTAACTGATATATATATATATATATATATATATATATATATATAAATATATATAATATATATATATGTATAAAATACTCAAAAGCCCATACAGAAAGCGAAACATTGCGAATATAGAAGCCATACAAAGGACTTTTACGTCTAAGATAGAGGAAACGAAAGGTGGAGACTATTGGTCTCGACTACAATCCCTGAAACTCTACTCTCTGGAAAGAAGACGAGAGCGGTATACAATAATATACATATGGAAAATACTCGAGGGTTTTGTCCCTAACCTTAGAGAAACAAAATAGAATGAGAAGAGGCAGATTTTGTACTGTCCCAGCTGCGGTGGGAAAGGGGACCATGAAAACGAGGATAGAAAATACCCTCAGAATACGAGGCCCAAACCTTTTTAATGTCCTGCCAAAAGAAGTGAGGAACCTCCAGCACACCGCCCTGAATAATTTTAAGAACCAACTGGACAGGTTCTTGTGCACAGTCCCTGACCAGCCACGCGTGGCTGGTTACGAGGGCAAGAGGAGATCGGAAAGCAATTCCCTCCTTCACAAAATTTCGCAAATGAGGCATCTCGCATGAGCGAGATGCTACAAATCGACTGCAGGTCGATCCTGAACCGTCATTGAAACCCTTATAAAGTAACACACACACGATTGTTTATAGACACTTGTAAACTATGAAACCACTTTAATCCATAATACTGATTCATGTTTTACAGATTAACTTAAAATTTGCTAATTACATACGATATTTTGTGAGGCTAAAGAATGAAGGTGACGTCTGTGGAAAACCTAGGGTGATTTAAAAAAGGGAGCGTCTAATTGGCCAGTGAGATGTTGAAAGGAATCAGCATCACACAACCAAGGCAGTGATCAATATTCCACTCCCTACTGTAACAATGTAGTAATCATTCTGTTAAAAAATAAACAGAAAATAACAGTACGTCCTGGATGGCCAAAGCTATAATCAGGAAGAATGCCTCGTGTCGTGGAAAGGTCATTGGAAAAAGATCTCCGACAGAGCTGCAGTAAATGTTGAAAAAGGCATCAGGATGCGTATACAAGAACAATCAGACATTGTATTCATAATAACAAATGGTAGAAAAACAAGGTACGATTGCTTGAAACACGTAATATCAGAAGATACAGTATTATTGAATGAGAGAGCTGTTTAGAAACTATTGGTGTTTAGAGGAGTGCCATTTTAAGAGCTCTATTATATTGAACGTGGCTTCGCGTGAAGGAACAACGTAATAATAGCAGCCCAGAACATCAACATCTTTCAAGAGGGACTCCTCCTCATTTATAATGGTCAGCTTTTTAAATAAGATAGTACTCACTGAGTACTACTCAGGATTACGCTATTAGCACAACTCAAAAATAGGAGGGCAATCATGGCAACAGAGATTTGCCAAATGACACGCAATTCACCTGATATGAACTCAATTAACAGTATTGCGGCAGTATTCTCAACCAATCTCAAAGAAAATGTTGGTGTAAATTAACTTCAAAAGACTCTGACCCAAAAATCGCATAAAGCAAAAGCGTAAGGATAATCTATTAAGCCGAGATTTAGATACACTGTTCGAGTTTTTAAATACTGAGTATCTCTCTGCACGCGCGCGCGCGCGCGCGCGCACACACACACACACATATATATATATATACATATATATATATATATATATATATATATATATATATATATATATTACAATAATTTGAATGCACAAATGTTAACAGGATTATTGAGTCATTTAATTTGCCCTTTAAACTTCAAGTTTTTGTATCAAAAACTAAAATGAAAAGTGATTTTGAATCGTAGATGCAGTTTATAAACTTTCCAAGAATCACTTTCAACTTGCAGGAAAACCTTTTAGTATAGATGCGTTAGAAGATAACTAAAAAATTAGTTAGGAAGGTCAGCAACTGGTACAACGTTCAGGCCAACTAATGCAGCCCATTGCGCTAACTCCTGCATTACTATTATTACCAGCATCATTGGGAGTCAAACCTCCAACCTCAGTGACTTTCATCAGGTAGTAACTGTGTGAACTGGAATTAAATCTAATCCTGTAAATTAAAACTTAACCCCCCCCCCACCGTAAGAACTTCTTAAAGTATTGTAATATTATATATATCACACACACACACACACACACACGCACGAGGCGCTCCGGACCACAAGCTGCCAAGCACCAAAATTAAAAAACAAAAATGCAATTAAAGTTTAACTTGTGGAATGCCATAACTTTTTAACGAAGAACGATATTTAATTGACTTTTTGGCATACATATAGGTCCACAATTTGCTCCCTGACTCACCCACGGGATAGAGGAAGGGTGGGGGAATATAGTGGTAAAATAACTCAATTCTGACCCCACTGGCGCTTGGCAGGTTGTGGTCCGGAGCGTCTCACACATATATACAGTGTATATTCAAATATGGAGGCTACAGTTCCATCGAGAGAACTCAAATTGATATTATTTTAGATACTATTAAAGCCAATTCAGTTTGCATTGATATCACACAATGGAATGTTAAAGAAACGTTACAATTCATGACGAAATCTAGTAAAATAATGAGAGAAATATATCGAGTAATTAATATCTAATATTTTTGTATAACATTTTTTATTAATTATAATTTTGAGTAGATACTTTTTGTACAAATTTTGACACCAACACTGAATTGTAAAAAACTTATAATAATAAATAAATAAATAAATAAATAAATATGTAAAATATCAATGATTTCTTGAATCACAGAAGCAATTTGCAAACTTTCTTTTAGGTCCATTTGATTTCCAGTTATGGATTTTGATGGATATCGGGAAATAAATTGGTTTTTACTTCAATTTCCTGAACGAATCGAAAGTTGGAAATGTTTTGGAACCTAATTAATTAATTAATTGTTGAAATTAGGTATCAATTATTAATTTACGGTTAAAAATTAATTTGAAAGTAGCGTCGTTTTAAATTTTTTGTGTATACCAAAACTAGTTGTGTGTATATAGATATACATATATATATATATATATATATATATATATTTGGGGTTGTTTACTCTTTGTAACGGCCAAGATCATGTAACAGAGGAGACCTATTGCTTTACGCGGAATTCGAGCCATCTACGGGTCGCTATATCTGGACGGAGAGGGGGAGGGGTCTCCCATCCAACTACTGAACAGATACGTCGTCGTTTAACTTCGCTGATCTAATGGGAAGCGTTGTTGCAACGTGGCCACCACGTAGCCGTATCAGAAAAATAAGCGTTATTAGTGCGAGCATAGTTTTCTTCAATTAGACATATGGATTGGCTGACCATGTTCACCATGCATCTATTTGGTTGCTGTGACGAAATATTTTTTCTGTATAATATAATCATTCAGGAAAGCCGGAACTGGATCATTATTATAGCTGAATTATTATATATACCCAGCACCACCAGGATTCGGACCTTCGACCTCAGTGTCTTCAATTCGCTTATAGGGAAACGGTGTTACACATTAAGCTACGGACGCTTGCTATTTATTGTTATATATACGTAGCCAAGAGCCAATAATCATTTTATATATATATATATATATATATATATATATATATATATATATATATATATATATATATATGAAAATTATTTCACGAAAGTAACACGTGAAAAATATTTATGATGAATAAAACCACGAAGGAAAGGAAACACAAAATGGTGCTCAAGCGCTTTCGTCTAATGACATCCTCAGGAACACTGAAGTACATAAAAAGGTTAAGCCTATATATAGGTTACAGAAAGAAAAAGAAAAAATAAATAACATACATACACACACACACATATATATATATATATATATACATACATATCTATATATACAAATACATACATACATACATTCGAGATAGTCAGTGGAGTAAAAAAGCAAGCTCAAAGTGTGTTTTGAACCTTTCTTCGAAAAACATTAGTGACGATGCAAAAAGTGCCCTTGGATATGGTATGTCCTTTTTTATTGTTAAAAAACCTTCGGCTTTACAAATTTGTTACAGTCTCGCGTGTTTTGAAAAACAGTGTAATCTCCCTCAGTATTTGTTTAACATAGTTAAAGGCCTCGTTTATAGTGCGGCGAATGGTAATTACGAAGATAACTTTCCTAAACGTTTTCGCAATAGACTCTCACAATTAAAAAAAGATGGGGAGCTCCATATTACTAAAGCAGACAAGGCTAACACCATAGTTATTATGGACAAAGTGGACTACATCGGAAAGATGAACGAGCTTCTCCAGGACCCCGCCACATACACCAAACTTAGGAAGAACCCGCAGGATGACGTCATCAAATCATTTAATAGTGGCTTGAAACGCCTTCTCAAAGATCATAAGGACTTAATTCCGCTTTTCATGTCCACTTCACCTGCTCTGCCCTACCTTTACGGTCTTATTAAAACCCACAAACCTGGTAACCCTATGCGCCCTATTATTAGCTCGGTGGGCTCTATTACTTATAAACTCTCCAAATGGCTTGTCAAAGTCTTGTCCCCCATTCTCGGAACTATCTCTGATTCACATGTAAAAAATTCCATGGATCTTACGGAAAAATTGAATAATGCACGTACTGAAACTAACAATAAATTGATCAGTTTTGATGTTTGTTCATTGTTTACAAAAGTGCCGATTGACGATATGCTTGACTTTCTCTCCCAAGAATTACATAAGTATGACCTGCCACTACCTTCACACATTGTTTTGGAACTCATTAAGCTTTGCATCAAAGACTGTAAATTCACTTTCAATAACGAGTATTATCAACAAGTTTTTGGGATGGCTATGGGCAACCCCTTATCGCCCCTCCTCTCCAATATTTATATGGAGTTTTTCGAAATTACCTATATTCCGAGAATCCTGGGGGTTGGCATCCCTTGGTTGCGGTACGTCGACGATATTTTGTGTATCTGGCCCATGAATCGTGACCTGGATAGCTTCCTCCTTCAGTTAAATGATCAAGTCCCCTCCATTAAGTTTACTTTAGAAGTTGAGCAAGACAATTCAATCCCATTTTTGGATGTGCGTGTACATAGGGAAAGCCCAGGTTTTAAGTTTAGTATCTATCGGAAAACGACAAACAATTTGTCCTACGTACACTTTTACTCGGGACATGATACCCCCACTAAGGCGGCCATATTTTCATCAATGTTTCTCCGCGCCTTTAGGATCGCCAGTCTGGAATACATCGATGCCGAATTGGAAAAAATCAACGGTATTGGAAGTGATTTGTGTTATCCATCTGCGTTTATGGAATCTTGTCTCAACAAGGCAAAACGCACTTTCTATCGTGTCAATATTAACACTCGTACTTTGTCAAAAAATATTTTAGTACTTCCATTTTTCACGGGCTTTTTAGGCATTGCTAATGTACTTAAACTTTTGGATATTAATGTAGTATTTTCATATAACAATATTGTGAAAAATATCATAGTAAAAAATAGCCCTACCAATAATTCAGGCATTATCTATAAAATTGGTTGTAAACAATGTGATTCCTTTTACATAGGTCAGACGGGAAAGGATTTGCACACACGTATAAAACAGCATCAATATTCCGTTAGAACAGGACAGTTGTCCAGTGCCCTTTTTGTCCATTTGTCAGAGTTAGCCCACTGTATTGATTGGAATAATGCTTCAGTTTTATTCCATTCAAGCAACATTGTTAATAGAAATATTCTTGAGTCTGCCATTATCCAACTTTCAAATAACTTCAACATAAGCAAAGGTCTTTTTCAACTCGATCCTGTTAGTTTGAATTCCTTTAAAACAGATTTAGATAAGAAGGGTAAAACATTAAATCTTTGGTAAACTTGTCTTCTACTTTATTAACTTATAATTTGCATTTTTTTTTTTTTTTTTATATATATCGAAACCTGACCATAGGCAGCAGTGTGTTAAAACCCGGGCAGAGTTCCAGTATAAATTTGTATTTTTATAATCCATTTGATCTTGTGCTAAAAATCGATTAACTTTTAATTTGCATTTTATTTTTTATATATATCGAAACCTGACCATAGGCAGCAGTGTGTTAAAACCCGGGCAGAGTTCCAGTGTAAATTTGTATTTTTATAATCCATTTGATCTTGTGCTAAAAATCGATATTTTTCCTTACAAATCTGTACGCCTCACTGGTAATCCTTTAAGGTTTTAATTTTTAATTTTTAATTTTTACTTCTCTGTTTATTGTATATATATGTATGTATGTATGTATGTATTTGTATATATAGATATGTATGTATATGTATATATATATATATATGTGTGTGTGTATGTATGTTATTTATTTTTTCTTTTTTTCTTTCTGTAACCTATATATAGGCTTAACCTTTTTATGTACTTCAGTGTTCCTGAGGATGTCATTAGACGAAAGCGCTTGAGCACCATTTTGTGTTTCCTTTCCTTCGTGGTTTTATTCATCATATATATATATATATATATATATATATATAATCAGGGGCGACGCCAGGCTTTTGTGGATACTCAGGCTCAAACCTTTCAAGCATATACATAAATATACAGGGTGTTTCATAACATGTGGGACGCACTTTGAGGATGGATTCAGGACCTAAAAAATGAAAAAAGCTTATATAAACATATACCCGAAATCGCTTTGTTTCCGAGTTACAGCCCGTTTTGTGTTCCAGCAATTCTTTCCGCAAACTGTTTACAAACACTGCTTGCCGACAATGTTTGTGAGTGTGTACGAGACTTATTTCATGTATGGCCTTGCCGATTGTAATGTTTCGTACACTTTATGACATGTTTCAATATCGTTGAGTGTAGAGCCATCAGTCAGTCAGAGGTGCATCACGGTGTTTCACTGTTGGTATTCGTAACTTCTTACCGTGAATAAGTGCAGTCCAGTGAAAAAGTGAAAAAAGAACCTTAAAAGTTTTTGTGCTATTCAATGATAATGTGCATTTGAAGTGAGAATGGAGGCTTATTCAAACAGAGAAATGGCAGACATGCATCTCGTGTATGGATTTGCCAAGGGTAATGCAGCTGCAGCAAGATGTCTGTATGCGGAAAGGTTTCCGAATCGCCGTCTGCCAGATAAGAAGACCTTTCAGAGAATAGACGAGCGTCTTGGTGATACAGGACCATTCAACAAGCGAGTTTCAGATGGTGGTAGACCAATCAGCGCCAGAACTGTTGAGGTGGAGGAGCGGGTCCTGAATCGCGTGGAGGAACATCCTAGTGTCAGCACCCGAAGGATAGCAGCAGCAGAGGGTGTAAGATAGACAAATGTGTGGAGCATTTTACGGGAACAACAGCTTTACCCATATCACATTCAGAGAGTACAAGGCCTTACTGAAGCTGATTTCCCACCACGAGAGGTTTTTGTACTTGGTTCCTTCAACAGTGTGCTCGCGATCCTCTTTTTCTATCCTCTTTGTTGTTTTCTGATGAGGCTGCCTTCACAAGAAATGGCGTGATCAATTTTCACAACACTCATCACTGGGCCGAAGTGAATCGCATCCCATCATCCAGTCAAGGCACCAACAACAATTTAGTATGAATGTATGAGCAGGACTTATTGCCGACAACTTAATCGGTCCTTTTGTTTTGCCTGGAAGATTAACAGGAGAATCCTATTCCAATTTTTTAAGGAATGAGTTTAGCGATTTACTAGATGAAGTTCCTCTTGGTGTCCGACGTCGTACGAGTATGTGGTTTATGCATGACGGCGCTCCGCCTCATGTTAGTCGAGTAGCCAGAGACTATTTGGATGACCATTTCCCTGAAAAATGGATAGGCCGTGAAGGACCCATTGCGTGGCCTGTTCGCTCCCCGGACCTGAATCCACTCGCTTTTAACCTGTGGGGTCATCTGAAATCCATCGTTTACGTGACACCCATTGACAACGTTGAAATGCTTCGCCAACGTGTAGAACAAGGATGCCAGAAAATACGAGCAATACCTGGAGTGTTTGAACGCGTCAGGCAGTCTATGACGAGGTGTGTTCAGGCGTGTATTCAAGCGCAAGGCTGTCATTTTGAACACTTCCTTTAAAGGTAAGGCGGATACTTGCTGGAACACATAACGGGCTGTAACTCGGAAACAAAACGATTTCGGAAATATGTTTATATAAATTTTTTTCATTGTTTTCAGGTTCTGAATCTCTCCTGAAAGTGCGTCCCACATGTTATGAAACACACTGTACCTGTATATATATATATATATACTGTCTAATTTGATAGTTGTTTCACTGTGATACTGACGTTGACGTCACCACGTGTCGTCATACCAATAGCAATTAGGCTATTAATTAGTTCTTTCACCAAATTTTTCCTTGAAGTAAATTAATTTTTAAATTTTAAGTAACTTGGACAATTATTTTCCACCCAACCCACCTTATAAAGTATATATAATATCCATATTATTGAAAACAAGATTAAGTTTAAAAAAAAAAGATTTGGCAATGCAGCGCAGCATTTTGCACTCCTCTGTTTCGACGTATAGTGAATATCCAAATGACTTTTTGAATTATGTTATGATGTAAATCTTATGATTTGTTTATAACGTTAGAGAGACGTCAGGCTTAAAATTGTTTGCCTGACAAGACGTGGAATTGTGCAATTTTAAGCGAGTTGTAAGGCTTTGTTATTTGAGAAGATGCATAATAATACAGTAATAATTAACTTTATGTACAGTCACAGTGTATATACACCTTATTTATAAATCCTAACATGGTCATTATAACATGTTTTATGAAGTAAAGATATCTGACTCAAAATTTTTAGCCACATATCTTCCCTCTCTTCCCGCGTCTCTCCCCCCACCCTCACTAGGAAAATGGGGTTTAGATGATAGATGGAAATTTTTAGCCTGACAACTTGACAAGAGATGGGATTGTTTTTTTTTTTTTAAGTCCCTAGCAGAAGAAATAACAGGTCAGATTCAGCCTGACCCCCCCCCCCCGCCACTGATATACAGTGTGCATATATAATATATATATATATATATATATATATATATATCGGGTGATTTTTTAAACGTGAGACGCTTTAAAAGGTTTGTATTTTTTTTATTAACTGAAATAAAAGCATGAGACTTTTACTGTACCTTCTCTACACATGGGGAATTAGTTCCCCAGTGCAAAACATACTCTATGTGATGTCCTCTCGGCTCACGATACTTACACGATGCTTTTGACGGAAGAGTCCTGTACGCAGATTTCCTGCTGTTTATGATAAAGGAATATCATGACCACAAACATTACCAGATCTAAACCCCTGTGACTTTTACCTCTGGGGTTATTTAAAAGATAGTGTTTAAGTAGAATTCACACACAATGGCAGAATTGAAAGCATCAATTGAACAAAAATTTTCTCAGATTTCAACAGATATGTCCAGAGTATTGCAAAATTTGTTTTTTCGTGTGCAGAGAGTTAATGAGCTGAGAGGACACCACATAGAGCATGTTTTGCACTATGGAACTAATTTCTCATGTATAGAGAAGGTACAGTAAAAGTGTCGTGCTTTTATTTCAGTTAATAAAAAATACAAACCTTTTAAAGCGTCATACGTTTAAAAAATCACCCGATATACTCGTGTGTATATATATATATATATATATATATATATATATATATATATGATTATACATCCAGATTCGCACATCTAACAAATAGTCAACGTTAAAAAGAATTAAGATTACATCGAATATATTCAAATAGAGACGTTGGCAGAGTGAGTGTCCATCCAACATCTGGTTACTTTAAATGTCCCAACGACGTTCAAGAAAAATATAAACATATTTCAGAGCGAAAGTTTCTTTTGTACTATTCATACATTAATAATAATAATCATAACAATAATAAAGCACACATAAATATAGACCATTTTCACATCTTTCAAAAATATATTGAATATTTTCGGATAATTGAATGAAACTTACTGTGTCTGACAACTGGCCCAAGTTAATGATAATCGCACGTAACACAGATATCAGGCACACTACGTTTTCTACACACACACACACATATATATAATTCAGTTAATGTTTAAACTGTAGGGCTTGAAGCCGTTCACATACGTCAATTATATATAAACTAATGCGAATATTGCGTAACATTCCAGTAGAGACGTTGTCAAACTCCTTTCGAATGTTTACTTTTAGTTTCGTATAATTGGTGCATGGTTATTATGACTTCGCTTTACGTGTTCATAATTTGTTACATAAAACATTGCCGGGCAGAGAGAGGGACAGGAAGGCCTGGCCCTGTTCAATGACCTTCCAGTTCTGAAGGACTTTTCTCAAGGTTTCACCTGAAGTCCGTGATTTACAAAACTGCAGCCATGCTCCAATGAAGTAAGCGTCCGTGTCTCATTGGGTAACAGTTTTCCTGTAAGCGAAGTGAGGTCGGTAGTTTGACTCCCGATGGTGCTGGTGAAAATAATGGAATTAGAGCAATGAGTCACGTTCATCTGAACGGAATGCTGTCGCCAATTTCTGGCCCTTCCTACTGATTATTATTATGTACCAATGAAGAACTAAAAATTAATATTCGGAAGGAGTGTGCCAACGTCTCTACTAGAAGTGAGTTACACTCGTGAGGAAAAGGCCCCCTTTAACTCACGAGTGTAACTCGCTTCCATATTAGCCATTACCTGTAACAAAAAAAAAGTCCCAAAACAAGACATCAAATTGAACATTTGTTTTCGTTCTAATTCATTACTTTTGTAAATTTAATTTAAAATAAATTTTCCTATGAGACCGGAATTATGGCACACCCTGTATACAAAATGTAATAGACAATTTTCATTATATGATTGCAATCAAATTTGATTAAAAGAAATAAAAGACAACCAAATACATTTAAGAATACGACTAAAATATTACAATTATTTGATTGACGTAAGTTGGAAGATTTATTTTCTTGATTTTTATTCTGTATAAAAAAATTAATCTTATTTTAAGGTAATTCCATTATTGAAAACTTGCATTTTGGTCCTCCTCTATCTATATTAATCTCCAATATATATTATATATTATATAATATACGTTTCATATATTAAATTTAGGTAAAGAATATTTTGGGTAACGGATAATTCCTGATCCGCTTTCGAACCCGGTTGAAGACCGGAATTTGGTTATGGAGTCTTTTGTTCTTATATATTCTCGTTATACAGGGTGTTTCAGGTCGACCCTAGAAATATGGAAATTTGGCGGAATTTGTAGCAAGTAGGTAGTTGCTTCAAATACAAACTAGAAATTACAAATTCCGCCAATTTCCATATTTCTAGGGTCGACCTGAAACATCCTGTAGTATCATTCTTTACATAATTCACATGCATAAACACAGTTATTATCTACAATATACAGTATACATATATTCGTTGAAACTGTGAGTACCCAAATCCAACACTGTTCCAGTTTGGCACAGGAGAAATGAAAGTTACCCTTATCCTCATTTTCATTTCTCGTGTGCCAGGTTGGAACACCGTTGGATTGTGGTTACTTGCAGTTTTGAAGCATTATCTAAGTCTCCGCATTTATTGGAGTTTTCTCGTGTGTGTGTGTGTGTGTGTATAATATATATATAATATATATATATGAAAATTATTTGACGAAAGTGGCACGTGAAAAATATTTATGATGAATAAAACCACGAAGGAAAAGAAACACAAAGTGGTGCTCAAGCGCTTTCGTCTAATGACATCCTCAGGAACACTGGAGTGAAAGGAGAGTTCAAGACAATATATAGATTACAAAAATAAACATATATATATATATATATATATATATATAATATATATATATATAATATATATATATATATATATATAATTTATGGACTCTTGTTCCTTCAAATTTAAATAAATCATAAGTGTGGAAACTATTTCCGCGAAATTATAAATGCAGATATTATGAAATATGAACATCGCATTGCAGATAAAAGTACTTTTATTTATTATGTAGTTACAATAATAAATAAAAAAAGAATTAAAAAACAAAATTTAATAAATTATTACTTAAGTAAAAAAAAAAAAATTTACACTACGAAATATATCTTTGTTGGTAAGATTGTTAGTGCTTATCAAATAGAAATAATAAAAAAATAATAATACAGGGTGTTCAAAAAGTCCCATTACAATTGGAAAATTTATGTAGTCGCACTACATAAATAAATTTTCCAACTGTAGTGCGACTTTTTTGAACACCCTGTAATATATATATATATATATTTTTTTTGTTCAAAAGTTTGGAAACTCTACTAAAATTGATGGAAAATGCCTCGTATTCTAGTTAAACTCTAGAATTTAGCGACAAATATTCCCAAATAGCATAATTTTACTTGTTCATGTTTCGCATTCGCAATATAAACAGTGACCTTCGAGGTCATCGGTTAACTGTCTGAAAGTATTCTTACAACTGCATCACTCGGGTATGTTATCCCTTGTTGTTTTCATTAAAAACCGACTTTAGGTTACCAGCTTTTTCATTCTTTGCTTAACTACAGTAGAATACTTGTGTTTTATAGAATGTTTCCAATAGTGGGATGTAATGTGTTTTATAAACCTTCACATCATGTATCCAAATAATGAGGGTTTTGAACTCTCTTTACGGGTGGATTCAACTGATTTGTCACGTGGAATGGCTCATGTACGGCAGATACCAGATCGCGTAAAGATTGTGGCTTTATGAAAAGAAAGATACACTCTTAGAAAATTGCTAATAAACTTAATATTTCTGTAAAAGGGGTATGGGGTACTATCAAACGCCATCTTGAGTTAACTGGAGACAAACAACGAAAAGAAAGGCCGAGAAAAACGACATCTCAAGATAAAGACAATCGAATCATAGTTTGCAGCGGGACTTTAATTCCTCACAGGGCAGTAACGTTTCAGCCGTAATAATATGATGTCGATTGCCGGAGGCAGGGTTGCACGGAATAGTTGCTATCATTAATGGAGACCAGGAAATGAGTCTAAGAGTAAAATATGCGCGAAATCATTCCCACCGGACGCCGACTGCTTGGGCGAAGATTCTGTGGACAAAGATTCAAAATTTGAAATTTTGGGGTTCAAAAGAAGACTACGTACGACGACGACGACAAGGTGAGAGACAGATAATATGTTCTTGCAACCAATAGTAAAGCATAGTGGGGTATCTATTAATGACTAGGGGCCCATAAATTCATCTGGAGTTGGCTCCCTTGTGAAAGTTGATGGTACCCTAACTAAAGAGAAGTACAAGCGAATTCTTCAACTGTATGCTGTGGCAGATGGAAATCGTTTGATTGGGCAAGGGCTCATCTTATGACGCGATAACGACCCCAAACACACACAACGGATTGTAAAAATATGTGAAGTGGAAAAGAGGACACTGGAGGATTAAAATTACGGAGTGGCCATCACAAAGCCAGAACATGAATCCAACTGAGGCTATGTGGAACTATGTAGACGCTGAGAGAGATAAACTGAAGCCATCTAGTTTTGAACAACTGTGGAAAGACTTGCAGAACAATTAGGAGCACACTAAGTACTGACACACACAAATATATATATATATTAGTGGTGCACCGATTAATCGGTATCGGCACCTGGCATGCCGATATTATGAAAATACCTGGCATCGCCGATTAATCGGCATGCCAGGTGCCGATACCGATTGATATATATATAGCCATGTAATTATTCTATTACCTTGTTCAAATTGTACATATACGACAGATGATGACTATAAATACCCACATACCATTGGTGTTTCCAAACTTTTTGAAGAGTACACAATATATATATATATACACAAACTCAGAATGGTTCCCTGAGAAAATTATATGATAAACACAGACCGTGCATGGAACAAGGAACTCTTCTGGGAAAATTAAATCCACTATAGTCCGAATAAGTAATGGTAAATGACAAATACCATAGTTTTTCTTTTTCATGATGTTAGCCCGACGTGGGCAACGGTTCTCTCGCAAAGGCAATTGGAAGGCCTTGGGTTCGATTCCCGGGCGGTTCGCCTCATTTTTCATTTATTCGTTATTCTCTTCCGCGTGTGCAGAAACGTTCCTTAATATTATGTCGTTTCTATTCATTTATATACTGCGTGGTCATTGCAGTTAAATGCACATATTCACGATTTGCGAGGGTGCCCTCTCAGGGCATTGGTTTCTGCCCTATGTAGGAGAATTTCGATTTGTGAATGATTGAGGTCCGTGGTGTAATGGTAGCGCATCCAACCGGCAATTGGAAGGCCTTGGGTTCGATTCCCGGGCGGTTCGCCTCATTTTTCATTTATTCATTATTTCTCTTCCGCGTGTGCAGAAACGTTCCTTAATATTATGTCGTTTCTATTCATATATATATATATATATAATATATACATATATAATCTGTATTCACTGTATAGTCATAATACAATGAAAATATTAATATAATTTATGTATAAATATCATATGTACATCACATCATTAATTAACATATAAATATACAGTAATCCATTTACTATACAGTTAATCTAAACTAGCTACATTTCTAATTAACTAAATTTCAAGCTTTCTATATGTTTATTTATATATTATATTTGTATACATTCCAAACAGATGCACAGCCATACAAATGCTATCTTTAAACGTCCTGTGTTAAGATGTAAAGATGCTTAATCTTCACAAATGTCTGCATATTTACAGAAAATTTTAACATTCACAAATGCTGTGCTCTTTTGACATCTAATTTCCAGAACGAACAATGAACCTTAGGTCACAAATATTTTGTCCCCTTTTCGGAAAGATCTCTCATGAAATACCCATCAGCAGAAAAACAGGAAATAGCTCTAGATTTGGTCTTTTGTTTATACAGGGTGTCCCATAAGTCCGGTCTTAGAGGAAAATTTATTTTAAATTAAATTTACAAAAGTAATACAGTCAGACTAAAACACGCGTTCAAATTGGTGTCTTGTTTTGGAACCTTTTTTTTGTTGTTGGTAGAATAACACTCAATGGTTAATATGGAAGCGAGT
Organism: Bathynomus jamesi; assembly: GCA_023014485.1. Lineage (NCBI taxonomy): Eukaryota > Metazoa > Arthropoda > Malacostraca > Isopoda > Cirolanidae > Bathynomus > Bathynomus jamesi. Next base: position 238,719 of record JAJOZX010000872.1, on the reverse strand, counting down.
TACACTCGTAAGAAAAAGGCGGAGGCCTTTTCCTCACGAGTGTAACTCGCTTCCAAAGCATGACATCAATTTTGACATTTGTTTTAGTGCTAATGTACAGGGTGATTCACTCGCTGGTTACCCCAGAGTATCGTTAATATATCCGCTGGGGTAACCAGCGAGTGAATCACCCTGTATTACTTGGGAAAATTTATTTTAAAATAAATTTTCCTATGAGACCGGACTTATGGGACACCCTATATATATATATATATATGTTCAGAGGGTCAATGCCAATATATCACTGTCATTTGCTGTCTTCAGAAAATTTAACAGTTGTAATTGATTTGGTGAAAATGATTTACAAAAGTCGGGAAAAATAACTCTTTACTTTAATTAAAAGTTTTTATATAATTTTTTTAAGTCTGAACATGTTTAAAAGTTTCTTGATAATTGAGAAGTCGAATTCTGAAGCAAATTTGAGATAATTGAAATTGAAGGTAGTTCAAAAACTTTGAAACAAATTTGATTTCATGATGAAAGAGAGAGAGGCAAGAGAATGTTGTATATATATGTGTGTGTGTGTGTGTGTGTGTGTGTGTGTGTGTGTGTGAGAAAAAAAAGATTATTTAAATACTTATTTTGACCATGATTACATAAACTAGTGGACATAATATTTGTGACTAGTTGAATAACGACTGGAGAATGGTACTCACGGAACATAACATGTAGCTCATAGCAGGAGGAAGACTTCCTGGTTGTGTGGTACTCCATACACGGCGATCTAAGGTGAAAAATGACGCACACCTTTTTCATAAGGGCAGTTATGGGGTACCACTTTTACGCAAAAAAAATTGTTTATACAAAAGGGAATGGTTGGAAAGCGGGAAAGTGTGAACGTTATGAGGGGGATAGGTTAGGATGACTCTGGGTTGGAAGGTCGGGTGGGGTTGGGGGAATTGAATTAGGGTCTACAATGGAATATTGTTTTGTGTATTTAATTAACTTTGAAAAAAGGTGATTTACTAACTCCTAATTGTAATATGATTCAGAATAATTACTATTATTTATTATTATTATTATACAAGTTCTAAAATTCTATAGAAAAATAACAGTAACTGTGAACGAGTTATTTTAGTTCAATTACCTAATTAATACGATTTAACTAAACGAGACACTATAGTTATATGTACAAAACTTATATTACAGTATTCATAAACATATATGTATATATTTATAAATATTAAGGCATCTATTAGAATATTTAAAAAGGTTTATTATACGCTAATAATAATTAGGTATTGAAGATAATTACTCTGTCAATTAAATTATTTAAAATAATGTTATTTCTTCAACTATAAAAATAAACAGTGGTGAGAAAGTGGTTTGCCAGCACGCCATGTAATATTAAGACTTTACTCGGGTAAAAGACGTGTGTGTATATATATATGTATTTTTATATATATATATACAGATTTACTCTAGAAGACGTGTCATATCAAATTTTTAATAGAATTTTTTTTCGAAAGAACTCGATGCACAACCTACAATGCCGACTGTATTTGTATAACTAAACTATACTCAATCAGTTTATAATTTGATGAAACAATATTTCACCAAAAATGAAAATAGTGATTGAGAAATGAATATTTAAAAAAAAATAGTGAAGTAATTATAAAAATAATTTACAACTTTTTATTTGTTTTTAAACTTGTTAATAATAATTATTATTACAATAACAAAATTCGTGAATTGCACTCCATTTCTGAATATTGGATTAAATTATAACCTGTTTATTTTAATAAGAAATCTGTTTTTCAACTGAAAATGTTTTCAAAGATAAGTAAATTTATATATTTTTACTGAAAAGTCTTTTCGTTTCAAAATGTTTACGTGAAAGAGACAATAATAACAGAAGGAATGGAAATAGGGATGAAGGACCAACTAGCTCCACTGTCAGACAGTAAAACAATATTCTTTTTTGGTGTTCGGTTTTGGATTTTATTATTATTTTCCTGTTATAAACTGTTCACAATATTCATAAGGGTTTGTATGTAAGTTTATGTTTATTTACTTATTATTTTGCACTTTTGGAATGGGTGATACTCGTAGAAATTCATCAAATAAGATCTGCCCTCTCTTTTCGATTTCTAGTCTTCCTAAGGTCTATTTTTGTCTCCTCAAATGTTTTTCTTTAAATTTAATTTGTCTTCTTCGCTTGATTTGAAGCACAATCGAATAGAGTATTAATCGAAGATCGTTTGTGTGTGTATATATACACACATATACTTTCGGGATGTATGTATACGATAAAGTAGTTATTTGGAACTTTCGATTTCTCGGCTATTCGTGCTTGAATTCCCGTTCTTCGATTTGTCAAGATTTCAGTATGTAGACGTTTGTTTGGAATTTCATTTTCAAAAAATTCATTGTTTTTTTAAACGGTTTTGATGACGTGGGAAATTGTCTTAAGTTTGCTCGAACGCAATAAAGTTCTTAGCATATTTCAACGTTTAGTTTGTATAGAAACTTGCTCATAAAATTATTCCTGAATAAAAAAAGAAAGAAAGAGGGTTGCAAAGTGGTTTTGAAAATAGTTTTTTAACGGGCTAATAAAGTTTCAAGGTCATTCTCATTCTCTCACTTTTTTCTCTCTCTCTCTCTGTGTGTGTGTGTGTGTGTGTGTGTGTGTGTGTGTGTGTGTGTGTGTGTGTGTGTGTTGAGAGAAAAAACAAATGAAATAATCGGATGTTACGTTCACATAATTTAATAATTAATTCACTTAGACCAGTCTACGCGGAGCTCTTTTAGGTGGTACGCCAGAGGCTACCAATGCGCAGCTTTCCGAGTGATAATTACTTTCATAATAATGTTTCAAAAGTGATATTACGAGTCTTCCTTCCCCTACGTTTTTGATCTGGTGGTACCACCTTCCTTACTCAATCATGGTACTTAGAAAAGTGGTACGTGGACCTAAAAGGTTTGAGAACCAGTGACTTGGAAAATACAGTAGCGAAAGAAATAGGATTAAGAAACCTAATAAACTTTGATTCTTATTTCGTATTTTGTTAAAAAGACGCTTATTAACGAATTTTATTTCCGCGAAAAATTTTCGAAACTGTTAAAAGTAATGAAAAAATCGCAAAAATCTTCATTCTTAACAAAAAAAAATTAACCTTAATCAAACACATTTCTGCAACAGCTTTCTGATTAGGGTTTGATTGAGGAACACCAGTGCAAATGACGTTTTCTCTACAATCAGTTTGAAACGTACTGTTGTAAAATTCAATTTTTCTTTATATATATATACACAGTATATATATATATATATATATATATATATATATATATATATATGGTAGAGTAATTAAAACTTTGCATTCCTATGTGTAAGTAATATCATAGCAATTTATACGGTCATTGTTAAAAACTTAGCAGCTAATGTGGGTTCTATAAACAGATTTTTTTAAGGCAAAAAAGTTTTGCGTTTCAAAAAAGTGAAATCTCAAAAAGTTTGAAAATTTTGTCATACATACGAATTCTATACCAAAGAAAAGCGAATACAAATTATTTTTAACATACAAAGTGGTTTTTTATATATATATAATATATATATATATATACACACACAGTGGCGTTCATAAGTATTCAGACAGAGAAATATTTCAGTTATATTCGTCCTTATCTTTTGTACCATGCGAGGAATAGTTATGAAAAATATACCGTTCGTTTGGAAATTTTTAACAAATAAAAAGATTAATTCAACTCCAACATATAATGTAAAACATCAAAGAATTTGACGAAAATAAAAAAAAGTTAAAATGCAAAGGTTTTCGTACATTTATTTAGGAAATTATTTAATACTTTGTGTGTCCACCTTAGGCTTGAAGAATTTAAAAATTTTATCATTAGTTGGCTGTTTAGTGATTAGAGACTGTTGACAATTCTGAATTCTTGAATTTTCTCTGTGAATCTTCAAAGAAGATGACTGTACAAGCGATAAGTAAACAATGGGTCGTGGTGGTGGTGGTGGTGGTAAAGAGATGTCTACGGATCTTGAGAGATCTGTTACTGCTGCACACGAGTCTGGAAAGTTATAGGAAGATAGAACTTCGAATTCCATTTACGACGGTTGCTGCAGTTATAAAGAAATGGAAAGACTTTTGAAAGATGAAAACTCTACCAAGTTCTGGACGACCTTGGAAGATTTCAGAACGTACAGCTGGGCGGATTGAAAGAATGGCTGCTGCGAATGCACGAGTGACAGCAGGTGATATTTGCCAAACATTAAGACTAAGGTCGATTTCCACCCCTCAGCTGTACGTCGTACATTGAGAAAGAATGGTCTGCATGGAAGAGTTGCACGAAGAAAATCTCTGCTACGATGCTACAAAAAGTGCACAAAGAAGCTCGTTTAAAGTACACCAAGGATCATCAAATAATGGATTTGCATTCCGGAAGTTCTCTGGATAGACGAGACCAAAACTGAATTATTCAGAAATAACGAACCACGTCATGTTTGGCAAAAATCAAATACTGCATTCGGGAAAAAAAAAATCCTCCCTACGGTTAAACATGGTGGAGGTAGTTAGCTTCTTTGGGGATACTTTAGTGCTTCTGGTCCGGAAAAGCTTGTCATTAATGGAATCTTGAATTCCAAGAAATATTTGGAAATTCGGGAGTTGCGAATGGGTCGCAACTGGGTACTGAACATGATGATGATCTAAAACAGTGGTGCACAAACTTTTTTGATGTGAGGGCCAAGCGAAGAAAATAACTAAATGTATTAGCCTACTTACTTTCCATCTAAGTCATAAATTGGGTCACTTTTATATTCTAACTTTTTCATTGAATTGAAAAGACCCGTGGGGCCACTGAAAAGACCCGTGGGGGACACATTTGGCCCGCGGGCCAGGGTTTGTGCATCACTGATCTAAAACATAAAAGTAAGAGTACCATGAAATGGCTTCAACAAAAGAATTTCAACCTTCTCGAGTGGCCCAGTCTTAGCCCAGATCTCAATTTAATCGAGAATTTATAGTTTGATTTGAAAAGCGCTGCCCGCAAGAGAAACCCTTTGAATGTGAATGAATTGCAACAATTTTCTTAAAGGAAAATGGGATACAATTTCTACTCAGAGATGTCGAAACCTTGTAGAAAAATACCCAAAACGAAACAGTGAAGTCATTCAAGCAAATGTTGCACAAAAAAGTATTAAATAATTTTGTAAGTAAATGTACGAAAACTTTTGCATTTTAACTTTTTATTTTACTCGGATTAATTTGATGTTTTGCATTACATGTTCGAGTTTTGGAGTTCAACTAATCTTTCTATTTGTTAAAATTTTCCAAACAACAGTACACTTTCCATAACTATCCTATGCATTATACAAAAGATAAAGAACGAATATAACTGAAATATTTCTTCGTACGAATACTTATGAGCGCCACTAATATATATATTATATATATATATATATATATATATATATATATTATATATATATATATATATATATATATATATATGACATAGTGGCGAAGGGATGTGGCCCCCCCCCCACCGCCTGTCTAAAGGTGTAGCTAGCTCTGCATCTCCCCACAGTGGGCACCAATTGCCTCGGATCGTATCCGGTCTGTTTTGCCTTCTCCTCCCATTCCGTTGGGAAAAGATATGTTTGATAATTCTGACGAAGGTCAAGCTTGTCACTCCACCTTAGACCTACAGTTTAACATGGAACCCGAACCACGTCCCACCAGCAGCTCAGCGTCTTAACCACTCGGCTACCCAGGGTACCCATTTATCTACCAACCAATTTTTTATTGTGTGGAAGGATGAACAGCTGGGTTTTGCTGCGCTGCCCTCACCAGGCCTCGTAGTCAGCGACGCTAACCACTACACCACCGAGGCGCATATACCAAAAGATATATATATATATATATATATGTGTGTGTGTGTGTGTGTGTGTGTGCGCGCGTGCGTGCGAAATCATGTTTTTAGACGACACAGAACTCAAAAATATATTGGCTGTTATGTATGCTCTTGTTTTAAGTATGTAAAATTATTCAGTTTTACCCAAAATACCCTTAAAAATACACAAAAAATACCACATATAATATATAATGTGGTGTAAATTATCTACACGTAAAGCATATATATATATATATATATATATATATATATATCTATATAATATATATATATATATATATATATAACTAATATGTTATACTTTAAAAACAAAAAATATATTAAAAATTAACAAAATGCAAGAGCACAGAAACGTCAAGGCATTAATAATATATATAATATATATATATATATATATATTATATATATATATATACATATACATTATATATATATATATAATATATATATATATATATACATACATATATATATATATATATATATTATATATAATTATATATATATATAGAAATTAAGTGATGCAAAAACATGCGCTTACCACCAACACAACAAGTGCAATTGACCACCGTCTGAGTATGACAAAGTGCTGAGGAAAGTGATCAAAGTACACAGCTGTTGTCATATGGTTTGGCACTAAATGAAAGGAAATTTGGTTTTGGCACTCTTAGTATATTTTTATTTTTGAATTCCTATTTCGAGTGCCACTTTCTTTTAGTTGAACGTTTGGCTCTCCAATAAATTCAAGAGAGGGGGTAATTTTTTTTTTTGAAAGTGAGTTAAAGCGATTTTTTTTGGGGGGGAGGTAGGCTGCAGCTGGGGGAAGGGTGAATGTCTACTAAATGGGGGGTGAACAACAACAGCTATGTTTCCATGGTAAAATACAGTGAGACACAGGCAACGCGTCACCATATTTGAACCATACCTATTTTTCCGATGGTGTTCACCACCACCCCAGTCATAGGGCGTCTTACGAAGCGTTTCGGCGTTTCAAGGGGGGGTGGAGGCGAGGAGGGGGCACTTGGTTGCCCCATCTTTAGAGTGCCACTGGGGGATGGACTTACAGGATATACCACCTGGTGGCTGAGACTCATCGCGGAAGGGGAATCGGAGGGCTTTCCAAGCCTCCGACCCTCGTCGATCCTCAGGGGAATATCCAGAGTTGTAAAAGACTTCAGCCAAATCACGTAAGTCTTGCCAAAGAGAGGCCGAGGCCCTGTTTCTGTCGGTCCCAAAACGGGTAAAACCGAATGGTTTTGGTCGCTTCAGGACGAATAAGCTCGATTTTTTTTTTTTTTAAAGTTCACTTCATCAGTTTTGATTGTCCAAAGCCATTTTCCTTTACCAAAATTTCCACTAAGGGAAAAAAAAAAGGATGTTTGGCAGTTTATCAAAATGTCATTGTTTTTAACTGAATCAACCAATGGCCTATGTCACGACTTTGGAATGAACTTACACGTCAGTAGGTTAGACATTTTAAATGAACAGTAATTCAAGAACCTGTAATTTAGAACATACTTTTAAGGACTGCAATATTTGTGTGTTGGTGGTGTTTGAGCGCAGCATTTGCAGATGGATTCTAGATTATTTAATTATAAAATAAAGGATTTCTCCCAGAAAAAGAAAAAAAAATCAAGAACAAACAGTCAAGAACAGTAAAATCTCTTTTAAGAGAAAGTAATATTGCTTAGTTTAGGGCTGTTGGAAAAAATAATAAAAGTTATATATACTAGTATTATTATATATATATATATATATATATATATATATATATATATATATATATATATATATATATATATATATATATATATATATAGTTAGTTAGTTAGGAAGAGGTTTTTTTTTTAATCAGGAAAAATTTAATATCCTCCACTCTAAGATATAATGAATTATTTTAACACAATTTCCTATCAAATAAGCGCTTCTGACCCATACAGTAGTCAAAATTACTACAGTATTTAAATAAATTTGAAAATAAAGAACTACTTTGACTCCTTTTATCCTCAGTATTACCCAAGTAATTTTAAAGTGTTCGAAAAGTCTCCCTACCAAATGGGGAAAAAAAATTGAAACCGGTAATCCGATGGGAAATGTATTTATTTATTGAACTGTATCTTAATAATGTTCAAAATGTTTCTTATTCACTTCAAAGCAGGTTTACGTAAAGTAATATAGTTAAATAATGTAATTCCCATTGCAATACGGCTCATTGTAGTAGTAATTTTAACTCCTTACTGGATTGGAGCTTATTTAACACAAAATTGGCTTAATCAAAATAACTCGATAGATTTTGGAGTATAAGATAGAAATAATTTTAAGGGGAAAAATTTTAGTAAAATACGAAGAAAAAATAGTAAGAAATATTAATAAATGTTAATAATAGAGTTTAATATAGTTAAGAATTCATGCGTGTAATTGGTTACAAAATGAATAGGAACAGATTTTTTCCAAATCTACCTACCTGAAATCTCTCATAATAAATTACGAGAAAAGAATTTGTTTTTAAGTGGGGTTCGTAATGTAATCAAAATACAATTGCGAGAAAAAAAATTGACCTAGGAACATGAAGTCCTATAAAGCATAAAAATTAGTAATTAGTAATGACTGGGTTTGATTTATGAATTTTCATTACTGTCACCAGAAAGAATAAAATGTCCAAATTAGTAATTTTGTTTTTCAGAATTATTTTTCCCAAACTGTACAATTAAAAATATAAAAGAAATAAGATAAAAAAATACAGTAGTTATATTTCAGCTGAAATTCAAGTAATGTTCTAAATAAATAAATAAATAAATAAATAAATAAATAAATATATATATATATATATACAATAAAATCACAGAACAACACGTGATCTTTTTAATAAGCAAAGAACCACAGGGAAAAGGAAACACGAAATCCGAGCGCTTTCGTGATTTAACATTTAACAAGAAAATTAAGCAACTTTTGAAGGGTAAAGAAATATTACTTAAACAGTTTTTGAGTACTTCGCCGTCATTACCCTATATGTATGGTCTGATTAAAACTCATAAGCCAAATAATCCTGCAAGGCCTATTGTTAGCTCTATAGGATCTATCTCATATAAGCTGTCCAAATGGCTTGTATCCATCCTTAATCCTCTCCTGGGCACAATTTCACAATCACACACAAATAATAATGTAGACCTTGTAGAAAATTTAAATAGTATCAGCGTCAATTGCAATTTTAGATTGGTAAGCTTTGATGTTACCGCTTTATTTACGAGAGTTCCGGTGGAGGATCTATTAGTTTTTCTTTCGGAAGAATTGGTTAAGCATAATTTGCCATTACCCGTGACTACCATTATAGAATTAATTAAGCTGTGCAAAGTAGACTCGAAATTTGTGTTTAATAATGAATATTTTAGGCAGAAATTTGGTATGGCAATGGGAAACCCCCTCCCCCATTTTAATGACTTATATGTGGAGTTTTTTGAAAGTAAATTATTAAGGAAGATTCTGCCAAATTCTGCCAAATTACCCAAGCTTAATAATTTAACTCCTCTATCAATTTTACAGTTGAAATAGAAAAAGACTCATCGATCCCATTTTTAGATGTTTTAATATATAGGTCCGGAAAAAAGTTTAAGTACAATATTTACAGAAAACCCACTAATAATTGTTCCTATATACATTATTATTCGGCTCACCACATTAACGTAAAACGAACCGTTTTTTCTACTTTGTTCCTAAGATGCTTACGAATTTGTAGCCCTGAGTTCATTGATGATGAAATTAGTAAAATACATAAAATTGAGTTTGATTTAAAATATCCAAAGAACTGCATAGATAAATCTTTAAAAATGGCAAAGAAAACCTTCTACCAGGTTAAAGACAGCACTCCTTATACCACAAAGAAACGTCTCAGCAGTTTCGGCAGATCAAGAAAATTTTCTTTAAATGGTAACGCTGAGGGCTTTTAACGTAAATATCGCGTTCAGAAATTTAGATGTAATTAAGAATTCATTGATTAAAAACTCCCCTTTAAGTGAACAGGGTTGTGTATATAAAATTCCATGCACAATATGTAATAAATTTTACATTGGTCAAACTGGCAAGACGTTTGGGTTACGTATTAAGCAGCATAAGAACCGGCCAGGAATCTAACGCCATTTTCATTCATGTAAGAGATACTAATCATCCCACTGACTGGAAAAATGTCTCCAAATTAAGTTTTAGTAAATCTATTGTTAATAGAAATATATTTGAATCGAGTGTGATCAAGAATAATGCTGATTTTGTTCTTAATATCAGCCCTGGGCTTTATAAATTAGACTCGTACATTGTTAGAAAGGTGGTGTATTATTTTGACCGCATTCTTGCCACTTAATTGTTTGCTTTAATTAAATAAATATTATTTTAATAATTGTTAACATTTTTATGTGTACATTTTAATTGTATTATTTCTTTTATATAGTCTTTATGGACTTGATAGTTTAGTAGACTTTTGAACAGGTTATCTATTGGGAAAAATTTTTTAGATTGTTTTTAGATTGAGTTGCCTATTGGGGAATTCTTCGCTTCCCCAATAGATAACGGAATATTCTGGAAGGAGCACGTGACGACGATTGCACCATGTCTTTTGTTTCCTTGGATTCTTGCCACTTAATTGCCTGTTTTATTAAATACTATTTCTAATAACTTATAATAATTTTCTTTTTTGTGTACATGTTAAGTCTAATTAATTGTCTAATTCCCACGAATTAATCTAACCAATCGTCAAGGGCGTACAGTTGACCTAACAGGGTATTCAATAAAGGACGACGCTTGTTTAGAAGAGCGTCCGCACAAGAAGAGGAGAGAAAACGAACAATGAAAAATGAGGCACCTTCCAGGAATCGAACCTGGGATCATCCAATTGCCAGTCAGATATGATAACCACTACACCAAGGTCCTCGATGAATCAGAACTCGTAATTCTCCTACATACGAGCGGAATCGAATGCCCTTTTGAGGGGGCACCTTTTCATGTGTGTGTGTGTGTGTATATATATATATATATATATATATATATATATTATTATATATATGTAAACAAGCGTCATTCTTTACATTAATTAGATGATGGGAAAGGTTATAACATCTTCGAAAATGTATAGCAATATAGAACGGGATCAAGACGTTCGTACATCTTTCTTTCATTTCTCTTGCATGCACGAGTTATTAACAAGCATCATGCAAATATATATATATATATATATGCAGTAAAATCACAGAATAACACGTGATCTTATTAATAAGCAAACAACCACAGGGAAAAAGGAAAAAGAAACACGAAATCCGAGCGCTTTCGTGATATATTCACATCTTCAGGGACAAGAAGTTCTTGTCCCTGAAGATGTGAATGTATCACGAAAGCGCTCGGATTTCTTTTCTTTTTCCTTTTGCCCTGTGGTTGTTTGCTTATATATATATATATATATATTATACATACACACACACACAACCCGGGTCCATAAAGTCCTTGTGCATTTTAAAATATTAATAACTTAGGTTCTCTGAGATAAAACCAATCTGTGAAATGCATTAGAAAGGTAATTTATTCCAGTTTTAGCATATTTAATCTTAGGATTGTTAAGTTTCAACATATCTACCATTATTACCATTATAGTACGATTTTGAAGTTCCACAAACAGGTTCTGCAGTTGTGTTTCAGTTATGGCATTGATCACATCAGTTATCCTAGCATGAAGATCGTCTACGTAAAGAGCGAGGTTTTGATGAGTAAACTACAGTTTTAACGTGTCCCCATAGGAAAAAGTCTAATGGGGACAAATCTGGTGAGCGAGCTGGCTAAGCAATTGGCCCACCTCTTCCGAGCCATCTGTTTGGGAAAACTCCGTTTAAAAACTGTCGAACACTACGAGCAAAGTGGCAAGGTGCACCATCTTGCTGAGAAACTGTATTGGCTATAAGTCTTAATCGCCTCAGTTCAGGAATAAAGTAATTCTGTAGCATTTCCAAAAAAATAAAAAAACAAAATTAGAATAAATAAATTTCTTTGTTCATAAAAAAAACTGGAATAAATTACCTTTCTAATGCATTTTATAGATTGTTTTTATCTCATATAGAACCTAAGTTATTAATATTTTAAACTGCACAAGGACTTTATGGACACCCGGTATATATATGTTCAACCTTTGGGTACTTAACTTCAAAATAAAATTATTTCTTCGTATTAAATAGAACTTTAAAATTTTGAGGTATAATTTAAAGTAAAAACAAAATTAAATTATTTAACTTTTTCCTTGTAATTAATTAATTACATTTTTGCGTTTTATAAGAATAGCATTTTTAATATGTTAAAAGCTCTCGCTAAGTTTAATTTAGTAAGTAACATAAGGTGTATATATATATGATGCAAACCCACAGGAAAAAAGAAAAATGATTCCATGGTCTTTCGTTTATTCAGAAGTACACCTCGTCAGGGAATCACTTTTGAATACACGGAAAGACCTTGGAATAATTTTTTCTTTTCCTCGTGAGTTTGCATCATTCATTCATTTCACGTGTTTAATTGTAAAATTCATCACATATATATATATATATATATATATATATATATATATATATATATATATATATATATATAGAACATTACTTGAATTTCAGCTGAAATATAACTATATTTTTTATCTTATATTTCTTTTATATTTATTGTTTTCATATAATTGTACAGTTTGGGAAAAATAACATTTCTGACAAACAAAACAAACAAAATTACTAATTTGGACATTTTATTCTTTCTGGTGACAGTAATGAAACTTCATAAATCAAACCCAGTCATTATTAATTATTTATTAGAAATCTCTCACCAAAGATTTAATCCCTCGGATTACTGAAGTGTTTTGGGAATTTGTTTTTCTATTGAATGCATAAATAAAATTGGAAATATACTCGTGAAGTTTATACGTACCGGAACTAATATTAAAATTAGATACGTTTAATACACGCTGCTTCAGTTATATTTCTTTCAACCTTATTATTATTATTGTTTCTGAACAAGATATCTGAATTATCCCACGCAGTTGACTGGAGATGAGAGGTTTCTAATAAGGCTGCATATACACGGGCGGACTCGTTTGTATTTTTAGTTCCCCAAGAGGAGTTGAAATAAACTTGAAAGTACTCGGTGTGTGTGTGTGTGTGTGTGTGTGTGTGTGTGTGTGTGTGTGTGTTTTTCATTTTTTCCTGCTGGTTATTAAAAAAACTATATATACAGGGTGTTCTAAAATTACCTAGTAAACTTTTGTGTGTCTGTCGATCAGTAGTTGGACGTTGTAAACAATATGTTCGAGTTGAAGGAAGACATTTTCAACATCTAAAATAAGTAATTGTTGTTGCTTTTCTTATTGTTGCTCTATTTGAAATAAAAATGTTAAATATCGCATAATTTTTGTTAAGATATTGCGTTCATATAAAAGTTTACTATGTAATTTTAGAACACCATGTGTACACACACACACACACACTATATATATACACGGTGAACCAAAAGTAGGTGGACAGTAGGTTGAATACGGTTTGTGTTATATTATATTATAACTATGGTGTTCATTATAACTATGGTGTTTGTGTTATATTATATTAAATATTATAACTAAATTTATTTAAATTTTATTTTGTATTATAGTATACAAAAAAATTAAATATGTATTCTCAAAATAAACGTTATCATTTACTGTCCACCTACATTTGGTTCACCCTATATACATTATATCTATATATATATATATATATATATATTCTATATATATGTATATACTGTATATATATATAAAATACACAC
>JAJOZX010000872.1:185000-220000 GCA_023014485.1 Bathynomus jamesi | reverse complement strand
AAAACTGCCGGTAAATTAGCAACGACCAATTTTTACGAAACTAAATAATTATCAATTTAAAAATATTTAATTATCGGTTTAAAACTAAAGATAGAATCTCTCGGTCCGGAGGAGCAAGTCATAATAGACTACTATCCACAAATATGTTACATTCTATATCTATTTATAACGGACATGCAAATATATCAGATCCAAAGAATCCAGTCAATTTCATTACGGTATCCATCAAGTCACGGTCCATATCGATTGCGGACCAAGTCAAAATTTACAACCATATACATTATCAATTTAAAATAATTAATTATCGATTTAAAACTAAAGATAGAATCTCTCGATCCAGAGGAGCAAGTCATAATAGACTACTATCCACAAATATGTTACATTCTATATCTATTTATAACGGACATGCAAATATATCAGATCCAAAGAATCCAGTCAATTTCATTACGGTATCCATCAAGTCACGGTTCATATCGATTGCGGACCAAGTCAAATTTACAACCATATACATTACAATATATACACATACGAGGAAAAGTGTAGGTGTGGCTGTAAAGACTGTACAGTAATGTAGAAATGTGTGTGCACCCATTATGGGTCTCCCATTTAAAGGTGTTTGTGGGGCAAGTGAAGATCATGAGTTTTTCAATACCTCACAGTACTATGGGGGGCACCGCTCGGCAGAGGAATCTCTTTAAATGGGGTGTGTAAGGACAGAGAGTATCCCCTAACCCAAGACGCTGCCTCCCTATATCCCACAACACACACCCCTCTTGGTTTAAACAAAACTTTAATTTCTTAATAGATCGATTAATACTTTTACTTCTGAATATTAATAAAGTGGACTGAAAGAAAAGAATTGTAACATTAATTTTATCTTTTATGCTCAAAGTTTCTCTTCCTTCAAACTATTTCTTGCAGTGTTATTTACATAGAGGGACTTTTTTTTTTTTTTATCTTTTTAGAAACTGTAATTGTGTCTACCTTAAAAATGAGAGTATACGAACGGAACTGGATTAACTGTTTCGGAAAAAAGTCCGCCAAAATATATACAAATTCTAAAAAGCTTAAGAAAATTACTAATCAAAATGAATGGGTTTTTACTTGAAATTTTATTCGTGTCACTAAAAAGAATAAAAATAGATTAGCTATTACCAATTAGTAATTTTTGTATGCTTTTCAGAAATTTTATGCTTCTAGACGAAATTTCTTCCGAAAATGAATTCAGCATTTAGAAGACCGTAAAGACGGATCTACCAACCGAATACAGACATTATAGTTTTTTTTAAAGCTTTATAAAAATACTATAAACGATTTTAGTCATAAACTTTGAACTACAAATGAAAATATTAATTATCTGTAACAAATTTATTTTAAATCTAGAAAAGCATATCTTCAGTTTTCAAAAAAAAAAAAAAACCTTTCAGAATACGCAATAATTTGAATGATACCTTTCCAATTAAAGGTATTATCTTAAAAGTTTACAAGGACGACGGAAAAATTATATGGTACTTCACTTTGAGTAAAGTTTTTAAAAAACATACTGATAGTAGCTCGGAGGTAGATTGAAAGTTGATCAATTTGTATCTTCGCGAGTTGAGGCTTCTGAAGTAAAAACGATAATAATCCTTCTAGGAATTAAAAAAAAACTTTCACATTTTATTTTTAATATACAGTACTTTCTTTAGTGTGCAAAACGAGCTTCTGTACTTTTTAAGTACTTTATTTTCAGAGTACATTAAGTCCTATTACTTCTCTCACTTTCAAAGCACATAGAGTGGAATAGTTTTGGAAGCTATATTAAATTAATTTTATACTCGCTTATGTATTTTCGAATGCGGAACATGTACAGTTTCGGAAAAAGTTCGCATAGAAACCTGGATTTTGTAAAGAGTGAAAAATTACTAATTAGTAATGACGGTTTTCTTTTTTAAATATCCAAAGAAAAATCGATTTTACTAATTCGTAATTTTTTTATGCTTTGTGGAAATTTTGCTTCTAGGCAAACTTATATTCGAAACTATATTTTGTAGTACATTGTAATGTAAGAATTAGTGAAATTTAATAAATTTTCATTAGCTGTTTCAGAAAAAGTTCGCCAAAATATATAAAATTTCTAAAAAAGTTTTAAAAAATTACTAATCAAAATAAGTGGGGGGTTTTCTTGAAATTTTATAGTTTTATAATTCTGTAATATGATAGTTGCTACATCCATATAATTGTTGAACTTATATATTTCATTAAATTTACCTTATGAACGGTTATCTGTATAAGCACGAACAAGTAACGATTCTCCCTAAATTAAACTGTGCTTCCCTTTAATAAAATCTACTTTGCGATGCCCGCCTAAAGAAAGAACTAAATCCGGTTATAAATTCTGAATCACATCTTAATTGCAGACATTTCCAATGTAGTAATAGCGGCTATTAGCAGCGAATGAAAGCGAGAACCTCGTAAAAAAGGAGGTTCTTTATATCCTCCTAGCGCAAGTAACTGAATAACAAGGAAATTACGTGGGTCTATGAATGTTTTTACCTCCGCCCGCGCGAAGGGCGAGGGAAGTATCGTTTGTGCGTGCGCGCGTTGGCAACTGAACATAAGTGAGTTCGAATGCGTGATAATTCATAGATGTAGTTGGGTAATTTTTTTATATAGCACTCTTGGTACCTCGGAACATTAAAAAATTTATAAGTATTTTCACGGTCAGACGGAAAGATATGTTAGTCCTGATTATGGTTAGTTATGGTTTGGTTAGGTTTATCGAGTACCTGTACCTCACTATTTAATGACTTCACAGTAAATACCCTCCGATCCCTCAGTTCTGTCGGAAACACTCAACCTAACCTGAGCACCATCGAACCGAAAAGGCGTGATAAGTTACATTGGGTTTGATTGATTAGGTTTTGAGATACGGATTTAAAAATTCGGTATCTCGCTTATGCAGAGATGCGCACACGCACACACACACACACACACATATATATATATATATATATATATATATATATATATATGTGTGTGTGTGTGTGTGTGTGTGTATGCGCGCGCGCGTCCGTGAGTTCGTCGGTCTGCAAGATAACTCTCAAGTGGCACAACCGTTAGGGAGGCGGATGGAGGTTTGCCATTCCTCATGCCTTTCTTGTTCATTTAGCGTATTTTTAATTACATTTTATTAAATGTCGGTTATAACAAAGTACTTACGAAAAGGCGTTGTAAAATGACATTTTCCTCCAAATGATCCTGGGGTTGAAGTGGCAGCTCACTTTATGTCAACAATACAATACCTAAGTTGACGTATGTCTACTTATTAGCTGAAGGAGGAAAACCCTCATTAAGGTATTTACCCATTAAGAATGTGAATGTGTACTAGGGGGTAGGGAGGGGTCACGGAAGAAAAATTTTATACCATGGGTGATTATTGAGCGATGCAATATCGAAGTAAATTTTCAACTATAAACAAAATTAAGGTACAGTCAGTTAAAGAAATCCTGTGTCGTTGAACCCCATGTTTCTTATACCGATATTTATCAGTCAGAAAAAAAAAATTTCACGACACGGACTTTTTGGAATAAATGTACGAATATGATGTTTACACATTAGAGTAACGGTAATCGCATTTTGAAAAACGTATACATACTTATAACAGAAAAACCCATAAATGGTTATTTATAAAACTTACGTAAGACAATATTATAGTAACATTATTTTAAGAAAAACCAACTATAATCTCTCCGACAACCCGATAAAACACAAAATTAGAAAAGAAAAAAAAACAAAAGCTAAAAATTCTTTTCCTTCCATGAAATTTATGCGATGTCTTAAATGCAAAATGATTTATATTAACACTGCATAAAACCATTTTATTATGAGAAAATATTATGTTATCCTTCTGATAATTTTTACTGAATGAACTGTGTAGCAGTACGTAAGGGAGAAAACTTGTCAGGAACGTAGTGGGGGAAATCTCCCCCCCCCCCCACTAAAAAATAGTGCAGAGTAGAAAGAAGGGAAATGAATATAAGAAAAAGAATGTGCTTAGGAAGAGATAGTAAAGGTTGTTAGTTGTTTTTGTTATTAAAAAATGAGGAAATAATTAACATTTACAGGTGAAAACAAAGTGTAAATGCGAAGCAAATAATTTGAAAAATCAATAAAAAGAATAATAGCCTTTAGTATGTAGGTACAATGAGTACACAGTAAAGTTATAATAGTTAACAAACGATATATAAATGAAGTATGTGAAAGCTGCTATTGTAAACACACCACACACACACACACACACACACACACACACACACACCACACACACACACACACACGTATTTAATATATTAGCATAGTTTATAATGACACTACGCGTACTCAAAACATTAAAAGGATAAAATATCGTGAAAACAACTGAATAAAAGAAATGCCAAAGGCTTTTCGGATCGAGTCACTACTTTTCCTCCTCAAGTCCGCAGAGTAAGATTATAACGTCAAACGTAAACAGGTACTTTCAGTTGTAAAGAATCGAAACTGCACACACTATACTATATAAATCAGTGAAAGTAGATCCCTGAGTGTTTTTTAATCATTTGATCAACATGATCAACAACTGACCAAATTAATATTGGTAGTCAAGGGGGTGGTGTTTATAAGGTTCTGTGCAAAGACTGTGATCTTTGATATATTATAGGGGAAACTGATGACATGAATAGAGGGTTATTATACCATTATCGATATAGCGTTCGCGAGGACGATAATGAAACTGTCATTTATAATCATTCATCTTCCAACACCCATCGAATGGATTTATAGAATTCCAAATTAATTCTGGAAGTCTCCCAATGGAATACTCGTAATTTATACTGTTTCGACCTTGATTATGGTTTCTGCGAGATAGATGAATTCGTAAATGTCGTTGTTGAAAGAGTATACTATCCGTATATAGAGGAATTAATAACCTTGAATAGATGGGAAAATTGAAGAAATATTTTTAATTTCTTCACTGACACATTGCTCCCTTCCCGACAGATGGTAGCTGTTTACTTTCAGCTTTTTCGTTTTAACTTGTGGACGGAACAGTAGCCGCGAAAGGCTTCTTGCTATTTATTTTAACCAATTTCATTTAGCGGATTTTTATCATAAAAGGAATGTTCTTATCAAATTGGTTGTTCATTTGAGACGTTTCTAAGTCGAAACCCACGCAAAGAAACTATAAAAAATCGTAGGTACGTAAGGATAAAGAAGGCGATTTTAGAGTGTATTCCACATTCTGTCGTGGATACAGGTTGAGGAGGACGTGGATGGTAGCCACACTGAACAGGGTTACGTCATGGTCATTTCGCAACACCGCTTTCAGTACATCAGTGAAGCTAATTGACAGTGGGTCTGGGTAGCAGTTGCTGGATGACAGTTATCTACTTCAGAACCCACATACTGAAAAGCTGTAGGTAGCTGATAGGTCCGTCACATAATTTGATGTTAAGAAAGGTAAAACAACAACAACGACGACAACATTGAACATTTGCAGCACTTGTCGCTGTATCCCGATGTAACTAAGGCACACCAGCAACCAAATGACAAAGGGTTTCTCCACTGAAATCACCTACCGCATCATTCCATTAGCATATCTACTGATTTCTGCTGGCTTTCGCCTTAATGTTCTTGACTTGTGGCTATTTTATAAGGCAGCTAACTTCATAAGAATCTCTCTCTCTCTCTCTCTCTCTCTCTCTCCTCTCTCTCTCTCTCTCTATATATATATATATATATATATATATATATATATATATATAGGCAATTTCAGTTTCATGTATATGCAAATAAGCGCATATGCTTTAAAATATTGGACACGTAAGCACCTTCCGCAATATTAAAGAAACTACTTCAGTTATTATTAGACGCATATCTATAAAACTCGACCTACGAACGGTTATTCCAAAAGATAATTTAAAGAAAAAAGAAAATCACGCAAGACTTAACCTATAACATTACTTAGTATATCCCTAAACCTTTATATTATATATATATATATATATATATATATATTATATATATATATATATATATATATATATGAGGGGTCGCGCGTCTTAAGGTACCTAAGCGCCACCACAGGCAAAAAAGTGTTTTTGATGGATATCACTATTTTCACCTTTCTTCTATCGCGTGGTTTCGGTTATAATGACCTTACGACACTAGAAGTATGGTTGAAAACCTTATGAAGCGAACTACTTTTCTCACCTCTATCTCCAGCCAAAAGTTCGGCATAATAAGAAAATCAAAAAATTAAAAAAAATATATATAAAATATAAAATATGAAAATCTATTCCAAAAACTCATCATCTTCATTAGCATACTTAGAACTCTAATTTAGCCAAAAATGAACGTTCTAGCTCAATTAATAACAGAGATACTATTGCCAGAATATTGCTGAATTGTGGAGGCGATTTCTAACGAATTTTAATTTTGGCGCTTAGGTACCTTAAGACGCGGGACCCCTCAATTTTCATGATTGAATGTCAACACAACCTGTCATACATTGAAACAACCGAATAAATGCATAGCGCTTTCGCGTCCAGAAGCATTATGCATATATACATATATACACACTGTAGTATCCGGTGGTCCGAAAGTCACGATCGGGCTGAAACATATTTAACTATTTTTTACAATATGATTTTTACGAACTACAAACCTCAAATATCAACAATTTCTGTATGGATTCCACGTATGCTCAAAGGTTTAAACATCAAACTTTGCTACGTTACAAGTAGCTTAGAACAAAGCCGATCCGATCATGACTATTGGACACCCTGTATATACTGTATGTATATTTTCCGGGTAGGATAAGTGTGTTTTATTCGCCCTGACCGTGGAAGAACAGTGTAACTTTAAACAAAATCCATTACGATATCTTTTTTTTATTATTATTTTATCAAGATTAAAAAAAACAAGACTTTATATTTAATGAACTAAAAATTACTTCATTGCAGAGCGGCAAGATTTTTTTCAAGTAGCAAAATTATGAGGAGAAATAATTAAAATTTTATCTACTTGGAACTTTACACACACACACACACACAACACACACACACACACACACACACACACACACACACACAGCAGATATTGATAAATAAATATAGATTTTAGTAACATTTTTGTTCACTTTATGAATAAATACTGTATATTTTAACTAAAGTACATTTGTTAAGGGCTGGAATAAAATGCAGTGAAATAATTCGTTATATATAACCTAACGTTTCGTCCGCACACTTCAATCATTTTCAAGGGACTAAAATCTAACTCCGAGTAAGCTGGGAAATTAAATGTACAGCAATATTTAAAATGATAGATATGATAATGATACACATATATTGGTGCAACACATCATCATATATTGTATTTCGACTTTTTTTTTTTTTTTTTTTTTTTTTATAAAATATTTGAAGAAAAGTCATCATTTCATTAAAATTGATGTTAATATTTGTCTTATATTTGGTGATGAAAAGAGTTTCCGCTATTCTGTAAAGGTCGTAACAGAAAATAAGACTCCGCAACCTCCTCCTACATAGAAATATTATTTTCTATTATCTCAAATGACTCAAAAAAGAAGTTTTGAAGACCAATTCTTCTATATAAAGAAGTTATGTATCATTAAAAGACGTTATTGTATCATCTGACAAGAAGCTTTGATACCCAAAAGAAAGAAAACCTCCCCCTAGAATACACCCTCAAAAAGTTTATAAGTTCTAAATTTAGGTTTTATTTCTCCTGCAGAATTTACAGTATTTGTTCGAAAAAGAATTTTGAAGTTATTTAAAATATCATTGCCAGACACTTTCTTAAACTAATCAACTTTAATACGTTCGTGGATTGTACTTGCTTTGTATTCGTGCTGTAACATTTTTAAGGGGAGTGTATAGCCAATGTAAGTGGAATTACAGTAAATTCATCTTTGTTACAATGAAATTGGTATACAACATCGTTACACTCATTCTAAGAATACTTTTTTCTACGTGAGAATTATGATTCTAACTTTCTTTTAGTGTGTGTGGGGGGGGGCGGGTTATAATAGCTTCTTATAACAATTTCTTTACTTATCGTGGGTTTAATATTTCTTATTCTTCTTATTGTTTTTCTTGGACTCTCTTCTTTCCTAATTCCACCAAACCGTTCCTGACTTATTCGTATATTTTCTTTATCATTTTTATTTTTCCAAAATGTTAACTTTTTTCCAAACTTTCGTCAATAGTTATTTGTACGAGTACAATATTTTGCGAAAAACTGTTGTTTATTACGTTCTGAGTTATTTGACTTCAAGATTAAATAAGTTACGGTTGGAAGTAATTTTGTATGTTCATATACTGTACGTATTAAAGTTTTAACTACAGATCATTTTTAATTATGAGGACTATATGATTCATACTGAATATAAATTCCTTTGTCTGTACATTTGAAAGGAAATTCTTCTTTTAATTGATATTTTGTCAAATATCTGCAAATGAACAGTATAATTAAATTGTCCTTGCCCACCCAAAAATATAGCATTTCGGGCAATTTTAGTAGGACGTCGGAAATTGGTTAACGCATAACGCACCTGACAAATAAGAAAAACTCTCTCTCTCTCTCTCTCTATATATATATGTATATCAGTGGCGTGCAGTCAGGGTAAGCGGGGCATGCGCCGCCTACCCAGTTAAAGGTCAAATTACAAAAAGTCAGTATATTACTACAGTAATCGAAAACTAATATAAAGTTATGATGCTTATATATATATATATATATATATATAAAATAAAAGTTCTACACTAATATTTAATTTTTATATATTACATATTCACACATTGGAAGCTATTCATGTGGACAAAATTCACTATAAAAAGGAAAAAAAAAACCTCTGAATTTATTGCGCGCAAAAAGATTTTTCGTTTAGTTTAAGTTGAAATTATATAAATTTTAAAACATGAAAAGCAAAAATTATCCTTTATTTTCAGCTTTTGATTTCCAGTCCAAAATTTGAATTGCAAAATATCTGGGCCAGTGAAAAATGCAAAATAAATAAATAAATAAATAAATAAATAAATATATGTGTGTGTGTGTGTGTGTGTGTGTGTGTGTGTGTGTGTGTGTGTGTGTGTGTGTGTGTGCGCGCGCGCGCGCTATATATTTTTTCTCTTACCTGTTATTATGTCTATTACCATACTATCCTAATCTTCACATCATGATCAACACTTTAAATACTCTCAATACTGTAAATGAAATTACTGAATCTGAAAACATAGTCAACTCCGACTATATCTCAGTAGACAACTTTTTAAACAAGAAATACAACAATGGCAACCTGTCTTTCCTAAACTTAAACATTCGCAGTCTCCCAAGCCACTTTGACGAATTGACAGCTAACCTAAAATTATTACAACATAAATCCACGTACATTACATTAACTGAAACCTGGTTAAAACACACTCAACTGAAATGTTTATTCATAACATCCAGTATTCAATTTTAGGCATTTCCGGCCATCAACTGGTAACGCACCAACTTTTATTACAAATATCGATAGAATTCTAACCTCTACTAATATTGGTAACTGCGTTATTGCAGGTTTAAATATTGATCTCGCCAAAGAACATTCAAATAATAACGCAAGCTTCCTTCACAAAATCATGAGTAAGTGGTTTTAAATTAGCTATTACAAAGCCAACTAGATTTCACAATGACATTGGAAATTCGACTATGCTAGAGAAGATCTGGGTGCCGTCTCCGCTTGACTGCATCTCGGGTTTAATTATATTAAATATCACGGATCGCTTGCCTACGTACACCATGCTAATCACCCATTTCTCAGCAAAGGGAACTATATAAGTTCACTATAGACCTTACAGCTATAATAACAAATTAAAGTTCCTGAGAGAAATAACAGTTTTTAATTGGACAAGAATAACCGAAAGTAACCGTGACATTGGAACAAAATTTTAAGCATTCTCAGACACACACATTCAACATAAACTTTCCTCTTAAATCAAATTAATATCTAAAACTAAATACAACGACCAATGGATTACACACCAGCACTCATTGTGAATCTTAAACGCGAGCATACCCTCTTTAAATTATGGATAACCGATATTATTATCGAACAGATATACAATAATTACCGTAACAGACTTAATGCAGTCATTAAAAATGCAAAAACAGATCATTACTGTTCAAAAATTGATGAACAAAAATCCAATCCAAAAAGACTGTGGAACACACTGAAAGACTTAATTAACGCAAAGAAGGTTAAAACAAATTCCTTGTCCTCCCTTACACAAGGCGAAAATTCTTACAGTGACCCTAAAGACAGCCAATTTATTAAACAACTTTGCAAATATCGGCTCCAATACTGCGGCAGCAGCGATCCCAATTACAGACACTCACTACCGACAACACATGCCACAACCAAATCCAAACTCATTTTTCTTTGATCCAATCCTACCATACGACATCTCTCTAGCACTAAGAATCTAAAAAATAAAGAGTGACATCAATACGACCCTGGTAAAAATATACAAATTAGACTGCCCAAGGTTTTTATACACAAACCTAACTTTACAAAAGAAACTGCAGGAATAGTAATGAAGTTACCATTTTGCAATCGACTATTTAAAATATGCTAATTTCATTAAGCACCTTTAGTTTCGTAATCTATTCTTTTTTTATATTTTTTTTATTAAGCATCATTTATTTTCTGCTAAAATATATAATAAATCATTTAATTTTAAATTATGTAATGTTTTGTAAATGTGATATTGTATTTATTATTATTATTATTATTACTACTACTATTATTATTTCAATTTCCATTTGCACTATTTTTATGTAATAAATAAACTAAATGCCATTAATTTTGGCTAAAAAACCCCCATATTTCCAACGGCATATTGAGATGAGAGTACCGTGAATATATTAATGTTATATCAAATATAGAAAAATTGTAAAACTGTCACTTTTATTATTTTCTGAATAAAAATTTTGAATTTTGAATATAAGCATGTATATGTTTACAGTCAATGTGTGAAACCAGTCATTTCACGTAATGCCTAAAAATTTCAGGCATTTCGCGCGTAATACCCGTGACCTTTAAACATAGGTAATACGCATTACCACCCTAACCTAACCTAACCTTCACGAAGTCGTTAATCGCTTAATTGAATTGCGCGAAATTCCTGAAGCTTTTAGGTATTACGTGAAATGACTGGTTTCACACATTGACTAACATATATATTGTATAAGGAATTCTGCTGTATATTTATATCATCTTCCATTGATATCGGTTCCATCTAATACTGGGGTATCGGGGACCGTCTATGCGCACTTCTTAAAGGACGTAAACGACTTTACATATACTTTGTAAATAAGCACCGTAGCCGGCATTATAAATCATCACTCTACCTCTAAAACTATTCACAGCAAAGTTCCTTACGACATGAAGATTTTAAATTGTTTGGTTCCGTATTACGTGTGAAAATAGGTTAAAGATAGATTCCTTTCAGAATTAGGTTCCGGATTGGGGACCGCATAGACACTAACAGGGAACTTACTGGCTCTCTTTTTGACCCTAAATGCTAAAATGTCAAAAAAAAAAAAATTGGAGTACCTGTACACTCAAGGTTAGGCACCTTTTATTACTTGGAACGTTTAAGGTACAAAAAGACCATTTAGGTAGGCTGTATTACGTTCGTAATAATTAATTAATGCTTGATAAATTAAAATTAAATATATAATTAAAATAAACTTGGTGAGTTTGGCTAATTAGATATCGCTAAGCGATTATGCTCAAGTCCGGTTTTTTAAGAGAGAAATTTTCTCTTCTTTCAGACCTTTCTCGGACACCCTGTTTTCATTCTTATGGCTCGTTAGGGAGAGTGGTCTACAGTAAACTTAAGGCGATGTCCGTACAACTTCACTTGCCAGGCTGTATTATAATAATTTTAACACAGTACAAACAAATGTTAATTGGACTATTATTATTATTATTTATATAATTTGGCCTTTACGTTTTATATTACGCTTTTTATAGTTTGTAAAGCCAAAAGAGAGAAAATAATATACGAAAGAAAATTTCAAGTATCCTGAAAATGATTTGGACGCCATTTTTTTTTCCTTTTTCAGCCTAAGAATGAATGCTCAAAGTATTAGGGACCGCCTTACATTGCAAATGAGGTTGTTATTGAAAAACTATTCACTGCTCTTCCCCTCAAAGGGAAAAGGGATAAAATTTAAAGTTCTATCATTAAGCAGACAGTGAAGTTCAACCATATTTTCTGAGAAAAAGCGAGTTTTAACTAGTTAAAAATTTACACACACACACACACACACACATACATACATACATACATACATACATATAGAGAGAGAGAGAGAGAGAGAGAGAGAGAGAGAGAGAGAGAGAGAGTTACAAGGAGTTACAAGGAAAAGAAGTACCTCAAAAGGCCTTGCGGCCCATACCGAGGAGGTACCAATGGCAACGGGTGCCAGGGAAAATTTTGTCTTTCAACTATGCTAGCAGTAGTAGAAAACTGGATAGAAAAGTAGAAGGCTCTCTCCCCACCCTCCGCTCCCTCCCTGCCAGAGGCAGGTACGGAAAAAGGTTGAAGAAAATACCTTGACCCTGGAAAAGTAGCCAAGGAAATTTTACAGGAAAGTGGAGAATATATAAATAGCTCTATATTTAGCTTGCTCACAGAGACACCGAGCAAGCGAACTCCTGCAGAGTTTTCTGAGGTTTTAATCTTAAACTATGAGTGTGTTCTGTACTTTGTCTAGCCTATTTTTAAACAGATTTACACTTTGACTGGAAACATCCTCTGAGGGAAGTTGGTTCCAGATATCAACTATTTTACAGGAAAAGAAATTTCCGCAGACTGAGGTCCTAAATGTCTTTACACACTCAAATAGTGTGCAAGATTTCGTCTAACCTTTTCTGAACTGATCCACAGAGGAACTGTTCAACTTCCGAAGGTAACCTGTTCCATGTGTCACAGATCTTATACGTAACGTAATTCCCACACACACTAGTCCTAAACCGTTTCAAATCCAACTTCCAACCATTGTTGCGAGTTGGGTTATCATTTAAACTAAACATACTTCTAAAATCGACATCGTTGAACCCTCGTAAGAGCTTGAAAACCTCGATCAGTTGACCGCGCAGCCTCCGAGTTTCAAGCGAAAACAAGTTCAGGGCGCGTAACCGTCGATTGTAGCCCATATGCCTAACAGAAGGGATTAACTTTGTGGCCCTCGCCTGCACTCGCTCCAGCCTCTCAATATCTTTCCTGAGGGTGGGCGACCAGAACTGCACAGCATACTCCAGGTACGGCCGAACAAGGGAATTGTACAGTGAGAGCACAATCTCCTTGTTCCGAAACTGAAATTGCCTCCTGATATAACCCAATAGTTTCTGGGCTTTCTTTTCCACCTCTACACACTGTTTCGTAAACTTAAGGTCGCTGCTAATTAGCACACCCAAGTCCTTTTCTAAATCAGTCACCTCGATATTACTGCCCAACATCGAGTAGTCCGACTTGGGATTGGCGTAGCCAATGTGCATCACTTTGCATTTACCCAAGTTAAACGGCATTTGCCATTTTTCGGACCACTCTCCTATCCTACCTAGGTCCGCACGCAGTTCCTCGATCGCTTCGGGCGTCCCAACATTGGCCCCAAGCTTGGTGTCATCAGCGAATTTGGCGATCCGACTGACGATGCCACCGTCGATATCATTTATGTAAATGGTAAACAACAGCGGCCCCAAAACGGAACCCTGAGGAACCCCACTAGTGACCGAGGCCCAACCCGAACTAGCCCCTTTAATTACCACCCTCTGCCGCCTATTCCTCAGCCAGTTTTCAATCCACCTACCTATTTCCCCACCGATACCCAGCGCGCGCACTTTCGCCATTAGCCGGCGGTGAGGTACCTTATCAAAGGCTTTCTGAAAGTCGAGATAAAGTATATCAATCGCCCTACTCTTATCGTACTCACTCAACATGACGTGGAAAAACTCGAGCAAGTTGGTGAGACACGACCTATGCCGTCTAAACCCATGTTGGGAGTCCCCAAGCAGCTTGTAGGAATCCAAATGGTCAACGATTCTATCAGCTATTATCCTTTCTAATAATTTACCTACAACTGAAGTGAGACTAATAGGACGATAGTTCCCTGGACTTTCGTGATCCCCTTTCTTAAAGATAGGGGTCACGTTGGCCTCCCTCCAGTCACCAGGCACCTGGCCCATCACCAGCGATTTGTTGAAGACTGTAGCCAGGTGGGGAGCCACCTGGTCGCGCACTTCTCGCAAAACACTGGGGAGAAACTGGTCTGGCCCAGGAGCCTTAAACGCGCTCAGTTTGTCTATTCTATGAGCAACGACTGTCGCGGTACATCTAACACTATCCAGGCCAGCACCTTCGTGCCTCACAGCTGGCTCGGGGATGACGCGGGTATCCTCCCTGGTGAACACTCCCGCAAAGTACTCATTAAGCACATTAGCGATGTCCGCGTCGGAGGTCCGCAGAACGCCGCTTCCGTCCTTTAAAGGACCTATCATGCTTCTAATGGGCTTTCTACTATTAACATAACTGAAGAACTCCTTAGGGTTCCCCTTGCAGAGGCTTGCCACCCGTAGTTCTTCGTTACGTTTCGCTAGCCTAACCTTCGCCTTCACTTCCCTACACAGGCGGACATACGCTTCAGTGTTCTCGTGGGAACGATTGGCCTTCGCCCTCCTATACGCTACTTTCCTATTTCGGATAGCCGAAGCGATGCCACGATTGAACCACTTAGGCTGCGTTGAAGCAGGGGTGACCGGTTTTGAGGTATGGCAGCAGACTGCAGCACCATAAACTCATCCCGGAATGCACTCCACACTCCCTCAACATCGCCGCCAGCCTCTAACCCCATCTCTGCTACGCTATCCCTGAGGATAACAAAGTTCGCCCGCCGGAGATCGAGCTTACTGCCTCTCGAGTTACTACGCTTCACCCGAGGGACGCACACACGGAACCTAATAAGACCGTGATCACTCCCGCCCAACGATTCGTCAACGGTGAGGCCAGTGACGAGAGAGAGAGAGAGAGAGAGAGAGAGAGAGAGAGAGAGAGAGAGGTAATTGACTGACATTAAAAGCGGTGAAATTGTATTTTAATAAAAAATTACGAATTAGTAATGGCTGAATTTTGTGGTATCATTCCACTCGGTCATTCCTATTTCATTCCGCGCCCAGGAGTGGAATTCTGAGAGTGAAAATTTCAAAGGCGGCATTTTCCAATCGCTTATTCCCAATTCATGTCATTCTCATCCACATTCACGGCTTTTCCACTTTGGTCCATGTCAGGTTGCGGTTGGTTAGGTTGGGTTACGATAGGTTAGGTTGGGTTACGATAGGTTAGGTTGGGTTAGGATAGGATATAGTATTAGCCGTTCCCATTTGGCGCCTTTAGGGAATGGAGTGACATTGTTTCTCAAATGTAGGAACTCTTTCTCAAATGTGGTTTTCTTCACTTTGCATTTTCATTTGTGGACTACGGATGGGAATGGGAATGACATTGAGTGGGAAGCGAGTAATTTCGTTTTTAAAATTTTATTGCAATCACCAAAAAGAATAAAATATCCAAACAAAAACCTTACCAATTATTAATTTCTTACGATATTTAGAAACTTTGTTTCTCCGCGAACTTTTTTCCGCGAAAAACCGAATACTTTAAAATGAAATCATTCCTATAATATTGTTGTTATCGAGTTCGTACACGAAAGAATGAGAAATATTCATCCTATTCGAATTTATTTTATTCTTTTGGGAAATCATATCAATTCCTAAATTATTTTCTATTTCTTCAAAACAATGACATTACAAATTCCAGATCAGCAAAATTTAATGTGTAGCATCATATCCCATTTCCTCCGAATTTCAGGAGCGACTAAAGGAAATGCAATTTTTATATTAATTAAATATCTTTGTTGGTTATAAAACAAAAACCCATTTTTAATTATTATTATTATTAATTTATTAGTTTTTTTTGGCAATTATTCTTATTATAAACTTTGTGCTGAGTTTTTAAATAAACTTTTAATACCATTCATATTTCATGAAATAAAATCTACCAAATTTTATGTCTATAAAGTTTTTTTTTTTTTTTTTTTTTTTTAATAATAATAATAAAAGGAAATAGAAAATTGGTCCACTGGAAAACACTGACCATAATATATAAAAACCAAATCCTCAGAAATTGCAAAATCAATTTTAATTTTTCGTTTTCAAAATGAAAGTTGGATTCACTTTAAAAAAAAAAAAAAAATTATATATATATATTATTAATAATAATAATAAAAATAAAGAAAAATATTTTGGTCAAAATACTGATGACGAAGGAAAAAATTCTGAATCCAAATTAGAAAATAATACTTGGCTCGTAATTCTACATTTTCTAAACCCATTTGACGCCATAATCACGGAGGATTACGTCATATTTCGGGCAGACTATATTTAGCTACGCCGCCGCGAAAGGGTTAATAACCACTTTTTTTTGTAAGTTTATGGCAAGTATTATATTACCAGAAGACGATGATCTGACCATATCGTCATAGCATTTCCCAAGATATAAGGGAAGTAAAGCATCATTAGATCTGGACAGTAGTTGAATGGGTGACCGTCCTCCACGTCCGGATGATGTAACGACCCCGGTTCAGATTTTATGTTAAAAGGAGGTTCCCTTTGTCTCCTGTATGACATTTTGGCGACAAGGCATTCTATCGACAAATGTCCTGCGGGTTAGGTTAGATTAAGCTACATTTAACATAGTTTAGTCCCAGTTAGGTTACCCTAGATAAGGTAAGCTTAGGTTAAGTTAAATTAGGGTAATAAAAGCGTGAATGAAATGTGTCTAGATCCGCTGCTAGTACGGAAGCTAAATCATACCTTGAACAAGAACATTACATTTTCTCATCTGTTTTCAAAGTCCACAAAATTAACCATAAATACGAGTGTGAGTTACAAGGAAAAGTAGTACCTCAAAAGGCCTTGCGGCCCATACTGAGGAGGTACCAATGGCAACGGGTGCCACGGAAAAATTCATACACCCTCAAATAGTGTGCAAGATTCGGTCTAACCTTTTTTTGAACAGATCCACAGAAGAACTGTTCACAACTTCTAAAGGTAGCCTGTTCCACCTGTCACAGATCTTATAGGTAAAGTAATTCCCACACACACTAGTGCTAAACCGTTTCAAATCCAACTTCCAACCATTGTTGCGAGTTGGGTTATCATTTAAACTAAACATGCTTCTAAAATCGACATCGTTGAATCCGCGTAAGAGCTTGAAAACCTCGATGAGTTGACCGCGCAGCCTCCGAGTTTCCAGCGTAAACAAATTCAGGGCGCGTAAGCGTCGATTGTAGCCCACATGCCTAACGGAAGGGATTAACTTTGTGGCCCTCGCCTCGACTCGCTCCACCGTCTCAATATCTTTCCTGAGGGTGGGCGACCAGAACTGCACAGCATACTCCAGGTGCGGCCGAACCAGAGAATTGTACACACAGAGAGCACAATCTCCTTGTTCCGAAATCGAAATTGCCTCCTGATATAACTCAACAATTTGTGGGCTTTATTTTCCACCTCTACGCACTGTTTCGTAAACATAAGGTCGCTGCTCATTAGCACACCCTAGTTCTTTTCCAAATCAGTCGCCTCGATATTACTCCCCAACATGGAATAGTCCGACTTGGGATTGGCGTAGCCAATGTGCATCACCTTGCATTTGCCCAAGTTAAACGGCATTTGCCACTTTTCGGACCACACTCCTAACCTACATAGGTCCGCACGCAGTTGCTCGATCGCCTCGGGCGTCCCAACATTGGCCCCAAGCTTCGTGTCATCAGCGAATTTGCCGATCCGACTGACGATGCCACCATCGATATCATTTACGTAAATGATAAACAACAGCGGCCCCAAAACGGAACCCTGAGGAACCCCGCTAGTGACCGAGGTCCAACCCGAACTAGCACCTTTAATTACAACCCTCTGCCGCCTATTCTTCAGCCAGTTTTCAATCCACCTACCTACTTCCCCACCAGTACCCAGCGCACGCACTTTGGTCATTAGCCGGCGGTGAGGTATCTTATCAAAGGCTTTCTGAAAGTCGAGGTAAAGTATATCAATCGCCCTACTCTTATCATACTCACTCAACATGACGTGGAAAAACTCGAGCAAGTTGGTGAGACGACCTATGCCGTCTAAACCCATGTTGGGAGTCCCCAAGCAGTTTGTAGGAATCCAAATGGTCAACGATCCTATCCGCTATTATCCCCTCTAATAATTTCCCCACAACCGAAGTGAGACTAATGGGACGATAGTTCCCTGGACTTTCGTGATCTCCTTTCTTAAAGATAGGGGTCACGTTGGCTTCCCTCCAGTCACCAGGCCCGTCTCCAACGATTTGTTGAAGACTGTAGCCAGGTGGGGAGCCACCTGGTCGCGCACTTCCCGCAACACACTGGGGAGGAACTGGTCTGGCCCAGGAGCCTTAAACGCGCTCAGTTTGTCTATTCTATCGGCAACGACTGTCGCGGTACATCGAACACTATCCAGGCCAGCACCTTCGTGCCTGACGCCTGGCTCAGGGATGAGGCGGGTGTCTAATGGGCTTTCTACTATTAACATAACTGAAGAACTCCTTAGGGTTCCCCTTGCAGAGGCTTGCCACCCGTAGTTCTTCGTTACGTTTCGCTAGCCTAACCTTCGCCTTCACTTCCCTACACAGGCGGACATACGCTTAAGTGTTCTCATGGGAACGATTAGCCCTCGCCTTCCTATACGCTACTTTCCTATTTCGAATAGCCGAAGCGATGTCACGATTGAACCACTTAGGCTGCGTTGAAGCAGGGGTGACCGGTTTTGAGGGTATGGCAGCAGACTGCAGCACTATAAATTCGTCCCGGAATGCACTCCACACTCCCTCAACATCGCCGCCGACCTCTAACCCCATCTCACCTACGCTATCCCGGAGGCTAACAAAGTCCGCCCGAGAGAGAGAGAGAGAGAGAGAGAGAGAGAGAAATTATTATTACAAAATTCTTTACGAGTTTTTCTCAAAAGTTTATAACAACGCATAAATTAGTTCAATAATTATATAAATTAAAAAATAACGTTGGTTTCATCTTCAACGATGAAATCTTCCCTTTATACCAAACCACCATCTTTGTTTATAAGGGAACCAGATCTCTTAAACAATTCTTGGAAGGGTCTTTTGAACCCAAAGGACAAACTAAATTAGTTTCGAAAGCGTCCCGTTATCCTTACTTTTATTCCTTTGGCGAAATATTGGCTGAATGAAGATTAAAAACAAAGGAACGTGCATTGTGTATGAATGTCGAGCGAACGTATCATACTGATGCTGAAGACGTCCAAAAATAGGTAACAAACGGTAATGGAAAGGCCTGCAGAAACGGTATAGGAAAGCTATAGAAACTGCTATAGGAAACCTATAGAAGCGGCTATAGGAAGCTACCAAAACGGATATAGAAACGACGAAAAACAGAAAAGAAACGTCTCCTAAAAAGTATATAAATAAAAAAGGAGGAAAGAGGATGGTCAAAGGAGGAGAGATTTGAATGGGGCGTGAGTGTTTGTGGATAAATTAGGATACGGCTAAAGATTAATTGATCGGAATGATGACAAAGTAGCGAACCATCCAAAATGTTGTTGTGTCTCGTTGTTAAATACTCTTCTCTTTTGTTTTCTTTTTTTCTAATTCCTCCTGTTTCTCCATTTATTTAGTTACCCTTATAAACAGGGTGTCCATAATAAAGTGGTGTTACAGCTTTAAATGTAAATAAAAAGAACTATTGAATATACAAAAAATTTAAGCTTATGAAAAGAAGTAAATATAAAATGAATATGTGCATCATATCAAAATTTCAACATGTCCTCCATCCTTGTAATGTTTTGAAAATGAAAACATTATGATGTTCGAGGGAGGTTATGGCGTTTACTTTATGCATAATTCTTTGTTTAAGGCCTTTTAAATATTAAGTTTAGTTGCATAGACATCAGCTTTAGTTCTTTCCTGAAGATAAAAATCTATAGGGTAAGATCGGGTGACTGGGAGCCCATTCAGTGGGGCCACAGCGTCCAACCCATCTTTTCGGAAAGTTCAAAATATTTACATCATAATGTGGTGGGGCTCCGTTCTGATGGAATATCATCAAATTATCCAAAGGATTTTGATCTACACTCGGATCAAATAAAATCCGAAACGTCTTCAAATATGAAACACGGGTGACAGATGAGCATCGACAAAAATGGCCATAAATATTCTCGTGTAAGAACACACCAGTCATCAACGCAGGGAAATTTCGCTCAATGTTCTTCCACTTCATGGGGATTATCTCGTCTCCAGATCCGGTAGCTCAGTTTGATAACTTTGCTACTGACGTGGAAAGTAGCTTCGTTAAGAAACATAACTGACCTAGAAATGTTCGACCCGTTTTTATTAAATTTAACAGTTTAGAACACATGCCGATGCGTCTGTAATAATGGTCCTCCAAAAGTGCTTCAGCTAAGGTAATCTTTGTAAGAGTACAGATGAAGCTTGCCTCGCAGAACATTATTTAATAGTTGAACTTGACATCTCCACTTCAGCGGAAGCACGATGTACAGATTTTTGGGAATGGTGAAAACGTTCGTTGTCTTCCGGGGATAACATGGCCTTCCCGATCGCGAGAAACCATGAACTGAACCATTTTTCTTAAACTTCTCCACCTGTTTTAGTAACATTTTCGATGTTCGATCCTTTCCATTCTGTTTTCTAAATTTTCTCTAAACTGTTATTACAGTTGCCATAACATG
Organism: Bathynomus jamesi; assembly: GCA_023014485.1. Taxonomy (NCBI): domain Eukaryota; kingdom Metazoa; phylum Arthropoda; class Malacostraca; order Isopoda; family Cirolanidae; genus Bathynomus; species Bathynomus jamesi. The sequence goes on along the minus strand of JAJOZX010000872.1, from coordinate 199,122 downwards.
CATTATGCTGTCTCCTCTACAGTTGCCATTTTTGTTTGATGGCGTTTTAGCGTTGACGTAATTCCTTTATGCTTAACGGTCTAAAATAAATTTAGAATGTATTCTAAATAGTCAATTTTTTTTTCATAATCAGTATATATTATCTCTTTATTTACATTCAAAACCGTAACAGGACTTGGACACACACACATATATACAGGGTGATTAATAAATATTTCATAAATTGCAGGGTGTATTCTTGAGACAAAGTAAAGAAAAAAAAAGACCATATAAACATAGGTCGAGAAGCTACTTGAAGATGTGCCTATCAGAACTCGACAACTAATGTGGTTTATGCATGATGGTGCACCAGCTCATTTCACCCGTTTAACGAGGGAATATCTCGATGCTGTGTATCCTAACAGGTGGATAGGGCGCAGTGGTCTTATTCCGTGGCAACCTCGGTTACCAGATTTAAATCCTCTTGATTATTACTTGTGGGGTCATTTAAAAAGCCTAGTTTATGTTACAGAAGTTCGAGCACGTGGTGGATTGTGGCAACGAGTTCGAGACAATTGCGAAATGATTCGCAATACTCCAGAAATTTTTTAGTGCATTTGTCAGGAAATATATTACACTGTGTATTTGCATAAAATGTAAAAAATCTTTACGAGTTTCATTTCTCTGTTGCGTGCTATAGCTCGAAACCTACGGGTTTCTCGACCTATGTTTATATGGTCTTTTTTCTTTACTTTTCTCTCAAGAGTACACACTGCAATTTATGAAACACTTAATAATCACCCTACACACACACACACACACACACACACACTTTGGGGAGAAGGTTGTAGATTTTCTGAAAAAAAAAAATCGCCCTAGAAACAAAATTTCTAAAAAACAAAAATTTAGTAATCGTTAAAGATTCGGTTTTGAAATTTTATTAATGTTGCTAATAAAATTTCGAAACCGAATATTTAGCGATTACTAAATTTTTATGCTTTTTAGAAATTTACTAAAGAATGAAATATACAAATAAAGACAGAACTGTACCAATTAGTAATTTTTCTGCTCTTTACAAATTTTATTAAAAAACTTCTTTGCAGATATCGGCTCCAATACTGCAACTTCAATCCCAATTACAGACAGACACTACCGACAATACGTGCCACAACCAAATCCAAACTTATTTTTCTTTTATCCAATCCTACCATACGATATCTCTCTCTAGTAATAAAAAATCTGAAAAATAAAGATTCTGACATCAATACGATCCCGGTAAAAATATACAAATTAGTATCCGATGAAATTGCAATACCACTCAGTAAGCTAATGAATGAATTAGTAGCACTAGGTATATTCCCTGACAGTCTAAACCAGTGGTGGCGAACTTATGGCACGCGTGCCCATTTGGGCACTCGATCAAATTTGCCTGGCACGCCTAAGCATAGAAATTGTTATCCAAAAAATTAGTATAAAATAATACACTTAATCTATACTATAATAAGAGAGCCGTCCGTCCGTCACACTTTCAGCGTGTGTGCGTGCGTGCGTTTGTGTGTTTCAGCGTGGTGTGTGTGTGTGTGTGTGTGTGTGTGTGTGTGTGTTCCAGCCACAGCTCCAAAGTGAAAGCAGTTCTAAACATAAAACTTCACACACATTGATTAGGTCCCGAGGTTGTGCACCTGGGTGTTGAATGCCCGGTTAGGTCAACTGTACGCCCTTGACGATTGGTTAGGTTAAGTTAGGTTAGGTTAAGCTTTAACGAAAATATCACGACTCAACCTAACCAACCTAACCTAACCAACCTAACCTAACCAACCTAACCTAACCAACCTAACCTAACCAACCTAACCTAACCAACCTAACCATTCAATTAACCTAGCTAATAACAGCTAACAACAGCCTTCGAACTACAAAAAATATTCCGGCCCTCTACTTGGATATGTTTTACTACCCGCACGTAGGGCGGGTCTTTAGCTAACCGTCAGCGAAGCGACGGGTATTGTACTAGTGTTTATAATTTGGTGTAATATACAGGGTGTCTCAGAAGTCGCGCACCATAGGCTTTATTCAGATTTAAGAGGTTTACGAGTCGAAATGGTTTATAAGTGATGTTTAATTACAGTATATGTTCGATATTATTTTAAGATAGTATGTACAGTTAATCCTATTACTTTTATTATTCGAACATTATCGAACATATATTGTAATTAAGAATCACTTATAAACCATTTCGACTCGTAAACCTCGTAAATCTGAATAAAGCCTATGGTGCACGACTTTTGAGACTCCCTGTATATATACTTTGGTGGCACGCGACTGTAAAAAGGTTCGCCAGCCCCTGGTCTAAACTCTAAAGGAAGCCATAGTATGCCCTGTATTTAAGTCGGGAACCGAAACATTTCATTCCACTATCGCCCCATTTCCGTATGGCCATTTTTAAAAGTAAAATATTTGAAAAAACTCGTGCACAATAAACTTAATAAATTCTTAATGAAATACGATAGTCTAACTAAAACTCAGGTTGGGTTTAGAGGAAGATGCCATAAACATGCTATTAGAAAATGTGTGTCAGAACTTAAACAGCAAAAAAAACACTGCCTTGATCTTCCTCGACTTGTCAAAAGCATTTAATACACTTTCGCATGAAATCTTTTTGAATAAATTTCACATATACGATATAAGAGGAAATATCATTGATTGGTTTAAATCATATATGTCAAATCGTCATCAGTACATCAAATTAAAAATTAATTTATCCAACAAGGCAATGCTAACTAGTGGAATTCCACAAGGATCTATTCTTGGCCCATTACTATTTCTAATTCAGGTCAACGATTTTCATCTCTCAAACATTAAATTGCGTATAATACGCAGATGATACCACACTTAATTCTTCCCATCATAATGCAGACTTTCTGATTTATGAAACGAACAGGCCATTAGAAAAAGTATATAAATGGATGTGTGCTAATAAACTTTTATTGAACCTGACAAAGTCATCTTATATAACACTGGGGAACAAAAAAATTTTTTTTTTCTTGGTGCCTGAGATTTTAGACCTTATTCTGGATATTTTCATGCCACTGATTCAGAAAATATCATCCATTTTGTTCTAGCAGCTCTAGTTTTGGAGATATTGCATACGTCATTACCTACTTTATTACCCTTCTGGAACGGTATTATGAGTTGCTCGTAAATCTAAATGCATCTGTATAATTAAATTGTAGCTATGATTTTGCTGATGTTGCTGTTTTGCATGTGTATTGTACATGTACTAACGTGAATTCTTTCCTGTTACAGGTGTTGACATGGCTTCATCACGAAGAAAGTGTTTAAATCATCCAGATGTGTTTTGTTTTATCTGCAGAGAGTACACGTTCATTGAACAGAGAAAAACTATTACTGATTTTGTGAAAAAAGCTTATTTTGCCTATTTCAAAGTACAACTAGGGGACCAAGATAAGCCATGGGCTCCTCATGTTGTGTGTAAAACGTGTACGGAGCATCTGCGGCAATGGACCAACGGAAAGAGGAGGTGCCTGAAATTTGGTATACCAATGGTATGGAGAGAACAGAGAAACCACAGTGATGACTGTTACTTTTGTTTGGTGAATATAAAGGGCATCAATGGACGTATCCTGACATAGACTCAGCTAGACGGCCTGTTTCACATTCAGATGAGATACCTGTCCCATCATTCAGCCATCTGCCAGAGCTCCCTCAAGAAGATGATGAATCTGCTACTGACAAAGAAAGCATATGTGGGCAAAATGACAGTGATTTCGAAGGACCGTCATCAGTTGCAGAAGGATTTAGTCAACACGAATTAAACGACCTCATAAGGGACTTAAGTCTTTCGAAGAAATCGTCTGAATTGTTAGCTTCCAGGCTGGGAGAAAAAAATTTACTGCTGCCGGGAACCAAAATCACGTTATATCGCGACAGAGAAAAGGATTTACTGCCCTTCTTCTCAAAAGAGAACGATTTAGTTTTCTGCAACAATGTGCGCGGATTGCTGATGAAAATGGGTATATCGGAATACACACCAAGTGAATGGCGGTTATTCATAGATAGCTCCAAATGGAACCTAAAATGTGTTCTTCTACACAACGGCAACAGATACAGATCAATCCCAATTGGTCACTCAGTCGGTATGAGAGAAGAGCACGGGACAGTCGCCCTAGTCCTAGAAAAGATATCATACCAAGACCACCAATGGGTGATCTGTGTGGATCTGAAGATGGTGAATTTTCTCCTGGGCCAGCAGAGCGGGTACACCAAGTACCCGTGCTTTATATGTCTCTGGGACAGTAGAGCTAAAGATGAACACTGGGTGAGAAGACAGTGGCCTCTGAGAGAAAACATGGTGGTTGGAGAAAAAAATATCATCAAAGAAGCTTTGGTTGACAGAGAAAGGATCATATTGCCACCACTGCATATCAAACTAGGTTTGATGAAACAATTTATAAAGGCTTTGAACAGAGATGGGACGTGTTTTGGCTACATATGTAGAAAATTTCCTGCGCTGAGCATGGAAAAGCTGAAGGCAGGTATTTTCGATGGACCACAAATCCGGGAACTCATGAAAGACTCGCGTTTCCAAGATTCAATGGACAACATTGAGGCACGTGCATGGTCATCGTTTAGTATGGTTGTGAAGAATTTCCTTGGGAACTATAAGGCTGATAACTACGGTGAACTAGTGGAGAATATGCTCTCTTCTTTTTTAAACTTGGCTGTAAAATGAGCATCAAACTGCATTACCTCCACAGTCATTTGGATCGTTTCCCAGATAACTCCGGTGATCTAAGCGAGGAACAGGGTGAACGATTTCACCAAGAACTAAGGACCATGGAAGAATGGTACCGCGGACGATGGGATACTCACATGATGGCAGATTATTGCTGGAGCATCAACGCGAATGTCCTGGCACATCTCATCGCAAGAAATCTCAAACGCGGTTTATGTGAGATGTCTCAATGAAAGAACTTTTTTTGCCATTCGTGTCTCAAGCTTGTTTGAATTTAAGAATTATTTTTCGTACCTTATGCTTGTTTGATGTTAATACACTATTTTTGCTGACATTCATCATACTTTTGTATTCAATTGACAACCACAGTGATTGCCAGTCAGCAATTATATAATATTATATACATTATATAGAAATATATATAGATATATATCATATCTTGATAAGCAGAGCTGATGGATAAAAACTAATGTCATTTTTAGAATCAGCGACCTCAATATACCCAGAAACAGGTCTAACATCTAAGTCACCAAAAGTTGTGTTCCCCAGTGTAATCATTACCACTAAACATATTAATACAAACTGTCAAATAAAAATTTGGAATACTACTTTTGCAAGTGTGAATGAGGTTAAAGTACTTGTCATTAATTTAGATGAAAAACTAAATTTCAAAGGTCATATCAAGATTTCTCCTCGTATTATTTAAACTAAAAAAGACCCTTCCTCCAAATGCACTCCTTGCACTATATTATTCCTTCATCCATCCACATTTATTATATTGCATTACAACATGAGGTAGCTCAAAGAAATATATAAAACATCCTTTGGGAGTAATTCATAAAAAAATGTCTGCGAACACTCGAATAATGACAACAGACAAAGTCGCACTTCCCCAATGTTTTAAAGAGCTAAATATTTTAAAACTAAATGACTTGTACAAGTTTAATTTCAATATGTTCAAAATTATCAATAAAAATCAACATGCATCACCCATTTAAAGAGCAATCATTCCCCATCAAATACACCATCGTTATAACACCAGACTGTCCAGGGATTTTATACACAAACCTAACTATACAATAGAAACTGCAGGAAATGCACTCTTTCAAAGGAGCAGATGTATGAAATACAATTCCCATGCATATTAGGTAGGCTTCATCACTAAATATATTTCGTAAATCACTAAAAATGCACCTCATTAGCTCCTACTAATGTATAAGTTCACTACTGCCATTTTTACCACAGTAATGAAGTTCCCATTTTGTAATCAACTATTTAAAATGTTAATTTCGTTAGGCACCTTTAATTTCTTAATCCATTCTTTTTTGTATTTTTTTAAGTATCATTTATTTTCTACTAAATATAAAATAAATCATTTAATTTAAACTTATGTAACATTTTGTAAACTTGGTATTGTATTTATTATTATTATTATTATTTTTTCTGTTATCACTATTACTATCACTTGCCACTCTCACTATTTTTATGTAATAAACTAAATGCCATTAATTTTGGCTAAAAAGTCTCCATGCTTCCAATGACATATTCAGATGAGAGTACTGTGAATATATTAATGTCATATTAAATATCTAAAAATTGTCACTACATTCTTTTCTGAGTAAAGTTTGAACTTTGAATATTTAACTTCGTAAAGAGCATAAACATGGGTAACCTTTTTCAAGAACTGTACGTGCGCGCGCCTCCGTGCAAGTAAAAATAGCTTTAAATACAGAGTAAAAGGTAATCTTCTTATTAACGAACGAAGGAAAGAGGAGAAACTTAATTTTTTATATATAATAAATCCCGGCAGGTTTTTTCCCAACCGGTTGGAGTTTTGCATTAATAATTACGTTAAAGTTTATTTCCTTATAAGAGTCTCCCTATCATGTTTTTGTTTTTTTCTAAGGAAAACGTTTTTAAAATGCATTGAATAATGGAGTTTTCTTAAAGGAAAGTTATAATTTAAAATTATGGGAAACTAAAAAAGATGGTACAAGAAAAAGTGATAGCAGCCGAAATTGGGTATACACAGTACAGTGTTGGAAAAAAGTTCGCCTAGAAATAATTTCTAAAAGTATAAAAAATTGCTAATTGGACTTTTTATTTTTTTCGAAACCAAAACTCAATCATTACTCATTAGTAACTTTAGAACTTTGTTTAGGCGGACTTTTCCTGGAACTGTACAAGACATGTACGTATTTATATGCAAGTCCATACGTATATGTAAATATATACATAAACATAAATTTTGTATAAAAAGTATGGCACTAAAATTAATGAAAATTGACGTGCTCTTCTTCAAAAATAAAAATAAAAATAAAAATGTTATTAAATATTTATGCAAAATTCGCAGCAGTTTAAAATTTGAAGAAGTCATTGTAAAAGAATGGAATTTAACGAAATTTTTAGGTGTAATACAAGATAAGAATTTGCATGTGGAAAGACATGGAAGTGTTACTATAAAGTTTAAACTTCGATTTATAGTTCCTGAACGGGTTTTATTAACTCTGTATCACACTTTTGTCCTTCCTTATATGATCTACTGCAATCTTGGCGAGGGAGAAATACTGTGACACAACGCATTAGACAGTATCTTTATTATTAAAAGTGAGCAATAAGGATATTATATTTGATGTGGGTTTCTTGATCATTCAAATGCATTCTTAAATAGTTAATATTATTAAAGATCAAAGAAATAATCAAATTAATACATTTTATTTTTTTAGAAACGTATGAACAAAATTATTAACCTTCATAAATAAATATTTCGTAACTCATCAAGAGATTCACTCGTATCAAACTAGGAATAGAAATGAGATGTTATTCCTCACCTTAGAATGCTTAGATGGTCTTCATAAAAAAAATCGACTATTTTCATAGGTTTCAAATTATGGAATGATTTAAGCATTGATTTAAAAAAAAAAATTCTAATGTAAATTCGTCTAAAAACAATGTATTTTATAATTAAATGCGAGTACCGTCAACTGGGGATACTGGGGACAGTGGGAGTAACTTGGAACATTTACTTTTTGAGGCTTCAATAGCATTTTTAAATTAAAAAGGGCTGAATTTGGGGGCATTTTTTATTGTTTTACATACAGTATAAAGTATCTAACTATAAATACCAAGAAGGTCAATATGTCCCAAGTTACCCCCCCTGTCCCAAGTATCCCCAGTTGACGGTACTGAATTGGTGGTCTTAATTTTTATATTTACTATTAATTCTTAGTACCGTCCGTTTCGTATCAATTACAAAGACCTTTTAAGCTGTCATTTATATTGCCTACATTATTCCTTTCTCATTTCAACTATAAGTTCGTTTGTATGTCCTAAAAAAAATTACCCTAATTCATATTTTTTACACGAGGCTTTCCGTGCGACAGTGACGAGCGCGCCAAATTTAAGTTTCGAGAAAACGCGCTTTAAAGTTTTAAAAATGTAAATAATCGATGAATATTTGATGATTTTATGGCTATAATGAACTTGATCTCATTCTGAAGGTATTTTGTCGTAGATTATAGGCATAATAAAGAGGAAAGAATAGTGTTCAAAATTGGAACCACGGCGGGTTCGTCACTGTCGTACGGAACGCTTCGTATATTACACCTTTGGTTAGCTTCCGCCCGAATTGTTCATTCTGACGAAGGTCAAGCTTTTCACTCCACCTTAGACCTACAGTTTAACGTGGAATCCGAACCACGCCCCTTCAGCAGCCGAGCGTCTTAACCACTAGGCCACCTAGGGTACCCATTTATCTACCAACCACTTTCTTTATTGTGTGGAAGGATGAACAGCTGGGTTTTGCTGCGCGCCGGCTGCCGTTGGGTCTCGAACCCGGGGCCGATGGATTCGTAGTCAGCGACGCTAACCACTACACCACCGAGACGCATCATCATAACGACCTACGAGGTGTTTGTTTTATCATATAATTAACCTGAGAGCCAAGTAAAGCCTAAAGTTTAAGGGCCCAATTAAACAGGAAAAATTAATATAAATTTTGTAGTTAGGAACTGTATGTTCTATGCAGTATTAAAATTATTGTAATAATTGTAATATATATATATATATATATATATATATGCGTATGTGTTGTCACCCTTGGAATCTGTTAACCGTTATATAAAGTGACGTGACGCAGACTACGAATACTGAAGAGGCATATAAAATCTAGTTCCGATGTTCGTACCGTGTGTATAAAAAGTTCCTGAACATATTTGGCAAACATCCCTTTGAAAGTAATTGTAATTTTTCTTTCGGAAGAACACGACATAATAGGATTAGAAGCCCCATCACCAGTACGGTTTTATTTCTCGTACAAGAAACTTAAATTGAAAATGAACATAAAACTCTATTCTAAAAAGCTACTCCGAAAAAATAGGAACCTATATATAGTAAATGTTGGGACCCTTTATTATATGGAGCGTTAAAGTCATGATAAGCCCATTTTAGGTACTTCCACTTGAAAGCTTACCAACTTTACTGTTTACATTGTAGGTAATACGCGTACGAGAATTGTAAGCATAATTTTTTATTAACTATTGTAAAGGAAATATGTGGAATTGAGACCAATTCTTAACCCTTTCACTCACTGGGTAGACAATTGTATAGCTGAAAAATAAACCATATTGATTCTTAATTAAATAACCACACAAAGGCAAATTTCTTTTTTACCCTATGTCTTAATTCGTGAGCGAAAGGGTTAAAGAAGTTTTCTAATTTATATTGTAAACAGAAAATTCATAAAGCCTTTAAGTGGAAATACCTAAACGGGTTTTTTTTTTTTTTTTTTTATATAACCCGGGTTGCTAATCTATTTTGGTATAGCTTTTTGGTATATAGGATCAAGGATCGAAAAGAGAGCCACTAAGTTCCCGGTTAGTGTCTATGCTGTCTCCAGTTTGGAGGCCAATTCTGAGAGGACTCTTTCCTTAACCTATTTTGACACATAATACGGAATTAAACGATTTAAAATTTCCATTCCATACGGAATTTTACTGTTCACAATGTAAAAATACGTTAACAGCTTCCGGTTTTATATTTGCACTTTGCGATTCGATATCATTTCATTGTATAAATATTTCATTTGAAAGGGAAGGCCAAGATAAAAAATCCCACGCAACAGAAACCACTTCAGTAAACACGACTTATACACGCATGACTGGCCTCGCTACACACGTATTCGTGTACATATATGTATATAAAAAGCTTTTCGCCTGAACTCGCACGTCTGTATGCGAATGGTTGTGTTCGATGTTGAGCAGGAAAAAACTGCGGTGATTCAGATAAAATTGCAACCTTTTTTCTCACCACAAAACTTTTGTTTTCCATCGAGGACTAACGTGGTACACTCTCCGAAAGGTACAAAATTGGTCCTCTTCGGCCAAAATATGGAAATAGTCCAAATTGTATTAGGGTACGACAGCAACGTGTGTCATGTTGTCTGAGCGAATTCTGCTCCGGAATTCGGTGAAAGAAAGAATAAGATAAAGGAAAGAGGTAATGACAGACGAAAACAGAAATGAAAAAATAAAAAGAGTGATTTGGAAATGCGAGTTATTTATAAAGTCTTTTCGACAATCAGTAACTAAAAAAGTTTTACTTTTAGAGCTAATAAAAAAAGATGGTTCACCAATCTGTATCTATAAAATATAGAACATTAATTTGTTTGTAACAAAACTTACACTTTACCTTCGTTGAATATAATTCCGAACAGATATTTAGGAATGTAGTTAATTTTGTAGGCTAATAATAATTAGATTTACAACAATTATGAGAGAAAAATATTTTTTATATAAAAAAATAACGATTAAGAAGAAAAACAAAGTTACAGTTTGATGATAAAAAATAAAATAAAAAATCGCACCAATACTTGGAACATGCATTTTCGTGTAGGAAAACTGGCGAAAAGTAGATGTTAAATCGAAAACCATTTTTTCTCTCTCTCTGCTTCAGCTTTAAGAAAGAAGCAAAAGTAACTGCAGTCTAACTTTGTATCTTTATACGAGAAGGAATGCATCTTCCTCTCGCATGCCAATAATTTCAATAAAATAAATTGGGGAAGCTTAATTTTATCGAAGAACAGACCTTTACCTATTGCGGGTCTAGCCTCTCTTTATTCTGTTTTTACGGTCTTTATCTCTTTTTATCGACGCTTTTGTTCAGTGAACATACATAACAGATACGAGATTTATTTTATATCAACAGATTCATCTTACGTCTGGCTTTCAAACCTTCAACTAAAATTTATGACCGCGAGGGTTTACCACATATAAAGAAAAGGCCATGATGCATATATACTGCTTAAGATCGACAACTCTCTTTACTGTAATGTGTTTACATTACTGTCTTTGATATCGAATAATTTATATTAGTATTTGTTTGTGAATTCAGACATTTGCTTGTTAATTTCTAAAATGTTGTACTTCAACATTACTAAATTTACGTTTTGCGTCGTTATCCATCTATATCACCTACTGTACCTATCTATTTACGTCCATACTATCTTACATATCTACCTTAACTACCTATATATATTATCTGCCTATCTATACATATCTACTTTAGCTACCTATCTACACTATCTACTCTTTATACTATTTTCATACGTATTTTATCTACCTATTTATACTATGTAAATGTCTACACTACCTACAGTATCTATTCTATCTACCCTTTCATACGATCTATAACTATCTAGTCTAACTACCTTTCCATACTACTTATACCTATGCATTTTTATCTACCTTTCCATACTATCTATATATTTATGCATTCTGTCTACGATCCATACATACTATCTATTAGTGTATCCATCTGTATACGACAGCAAAGCATAATAAATCTATTTATACTCGTAGATAACTAATGGTTAAACAAAATTAATGATAAGCAGTACAGGAAAAACGGCTTATTTTTGTTCCTAGTATCTGCTACCACGTTTGTCGGAAAATGAAAAATTAAAATGAAACTTTTTTTTTTAGAAAGTACTTTTAGTTTTTGCAAAGAATGTTCGACATATGTCAACATTTTAAAACAAATTTAAAATTTCTTATTTATTACTTTTTTTTTTTTTTGAAGTCGAATTTACAAGGGTTATTTTGGAAATTAATTAATGGTACTTCAGTTCGGAGTGTTTGAAATGCGAGGTCGGACCAAAATATCTTGAGACTGATAAAATTTTCCTTCTAAATTAATTTAATATATTGACTTTTTTGGGAGGGATGGGGGATGGGGAGGAGGAGGGGGAGTTGAAATGTCTTTTTCGTATACGAATAAATTATCTTTTAAAGTTTAAAAAATTAATCCCCTTCACTTTTTATTTTTGGCAAGAAATTTGGTTTTATAAAAAAGTTAATTTTTTCTACTATTAATTTATATAAAAACTCGTGCGGCTTCGATTTTCACGTCATACATACATTAAAGTTTATCATAATATTTCGGTAAAACATTTTTTTTTTCGAAATTTATGAATTTGTAAAATTCATTTCTTAAATTATCATCTGTAAATAAACAAACGTTAGATCAACCCACTGACGTTAAAGGTTTAACTGACCCATAAATATGTTACAATCAGCCTGTGAAACCAGTCATTTCACGTAATGACTAAAATTTCAGTTATTTTGGGTAATGACTGTGAGTGTGACCCTTTGCGAAGTGATGATCGCTTAATCATCACAGATGATGATTGAAATTCTACGTATTACGAAAAATGACTGGTTTCCCGGATTGATTGTAACATATATATATATATATAAGGTCTTTCCACAGTGACGTTCGCAACATTTAGAGCAATTGTTTAGTAAACACTGAACTAAAAAAGTAAAAATATGGAAGGTAGAACAAAACTGGTATTAGGCATTGTGAAGTATGCTCTCGGGTACATTTTGGCGCCATTTGTTCTACAATATATTCATTTAAATTTTACATATACTGTAGGCCTCCGAATCGGCGTGGTGGTCGCAACTAAGCAATTGCTCCAAATGTTGTGAACGTCACCGTGGAATTACTAATATATAATATATAATATTATATATATATATATATATTATATATATATATATATATATTATATATATATATGAAGCAGTTAAATCTTTAATATCGGTGGTTGGTGTGGATCAATCAAAGTTTACAGTGTAAAATTCAAAGCTGGCAGATGGTAAACAAGTGTAAACGGACAGACGAGTGTAAATTGACGGGACTAGGCAGAGAGTGATGGGCGGTGAAGTCGCGAATATAATTGTTTGTGCGTGAAAGGAAATAAGTGTTCAATAAGGTATATCTATCACACTGTTTACCGACGGTGTACCCCCAAGCATGCGCACAAGTGTGCCGCAAAAGTTTCAGTAGAGTACATGACTACTGTACAGTAATTACGAGTAACTCTTTCGTTTCCCAACTATAACTTTTTCTTACCGTAGGACTGAAATTTGTGTTTGCGGAGTATCGTCCCGAGTTACTTTCGTTATTTTTAGTTTGAAAATTGATTTACTCGACTTAAAACCAATAATTCTAGATTAAATCACGTGCCTGCGGATATTTCCTGTCTGAACCTCCGTGACACTTAGTTTGCTGTCAGGTCCAATGGCGGAAATTTCCGCACAATGAAAATTTGAAGAATAGAAAGGAACGAATAGATTCATTTTATTGAAAAGAAGGGTATTAAATCCCGCAAGATAATTCAGAGAAATACTGTAGTTATTGTTATTATTATTACAAATACTACTAAATAATAATATAATAATAGAATATAATTTTGTGTACCATAAGAATAACATGTAAGGAAGTATACCGACACTTAAAAAATATGAAAAGGTTGGAAAAACCAATATTCCAAACAGAAAAAAAAAGTGACATACGATTCAAATCTAGTATTGTGACCTAATGCTATAATGATTGATATTATGATACACGTGATTATATAATATATATATATATATATTAATATATATATATATATATATATATATATAAAGAACGTGTTAATTGCCGAGGTCTCAAAGGACACCTGAAAAGGTCAAGTGAAGGAAAAATAAAATCAGACATTAAAAAAAAAGGCTTGCAATCATTTGTAAGAAGATGACTTGTTAACCGATTTCTTCATTGAGATCTGCGACTTCATTCACAAGTTTCAGTGTCAGAATTGTATCTGTAAAGTGTGAATAAATTCCATGACAGAGTAGAATTTCAATTTTAAAGTGTGTAAACGAATTTCATTTAAAAAAAAAATCTGCATATGTAAACTGTTGGGGAAATTCTTAAATTAGGGGGCGCTAGTCAGCTGGCGGTGCCTCTGGATCAGTGTTCCCTTATCTAAGTAATTCCAGTGCGAAAGATAGTAATGTAAATGGTTGATTTCAAAAAGTAACTGTCTCAGTATGGTGGCCTGGC
>JAJOZX010000872.1:175000-182500 GCA_023014485.1 Bathynomus jamesi | reverse complement strand
TATATAACGAAGTAACCAACAATAATACAGTAACATCCTTTGCTGATAATACAAAAATTAGAAATGTGCAAATATGGAAGGTTTACAAACCGACACAAACGGCATATACAGATTGTCAGAAGACAACATGAAATTCGACATCGAAAATTTTTAGCTCTTCAGATGCAGAAAAAAATGAGGACCTAAAATTTATAACTTCTTTTTCTCAAATGGACAGAAAATTCAGAGAAACACAAAGACTAAGATTTAGAAGTTACAATGAGTGACGATGCTCAATTTAAGGACAAAATAAGATAGCAGTAAAAAGAGCGAAAAGAATAACGGGACATATACTGAAAACTTTAAAAGGAGTGAGAAGAATGTAGTAATTTCATTGCCGGAAATATTCGTATTAAACATATCAAAACTGGAATATAATTCAGTCTTAACGTCCTAATAAAAAAAGAAAATTAGTCAGAAGAAATTTGGAGAAATTTCACAGCCAAGATCATTCATTGGCTGCAAAGAATTTAACTACTGGGAACGAGTACACGCATTAAATCCATATTCTTAGGAAAGAAGAAGATAGGTACACCATAATTTACACATGAAAATAAGAGAAAAAGTAGTTTTTAATCTCAAACTAAACCATATAACCATTTGGAAAACAGGGAGATGTGTAGTGCTTCCTAAACTAAAAGCTAGACGAGGAACATCCTCAACGCTGAAGGAAAATATCTTTGTTTTTCAGACGGCCAAGACTATTTAATCAACTACCCAAAGAAATTCGTAACACGACTGATGTTGATGTGGAAGTCTTCAAAAAAAGAACTAGACATCTGGCTCGGAACCAGATGAGCCGGGTGTGCCTGACCATGTGAGATGGATAACTAAAAACTATTGCAAATTTGGTTACCTTTAAATCTGTTGCACAACTTAAAATCAAATTTTGCGACTTGCGACATTTTGGGCTATTTTGGAACTTCGCAGCGCGCATTTTGTAATGTTTTTTTTTTAACTTTATAATTATGATCATAGTATACCAGTGCTCTTTTTATTGTTATACTCGAGTTAAATTTTTCTTTTTCCAAATATGGGAATCCTTATATACTAATTTTAATTTTGTACATTCAAGTACAATTATATCGACGAATCAATTTATGTAACTCATTAATTTATATTAAATTAATATCACTTGAGAATTAATATTTTTACTAATATTCTTCTCCGCTTCTGTTAATAATTTGCAATCATGATGGTCTATCTTGTTAGTATTAAACTCTAAAGTTTCGAGTTTATACTTCAATGAGCAGATATAATGATAATAAGCAAACTTTCACTAAAAAACTTCTTTACATAGAAAGTTTTGGTTATAAAATTTTATTTATATACAAAAAGAAAACGAGTTTCAAGTTTTAAAGTCCCTTTTTTAGGGGACTTTTCTTTAAAATAGAAAAAAAATGGTAGAAAAGAAAAGATTTTACTGATCTACATTATATTAAACATTCCTTTAAACATTCTTTTACAGATTTTTCAACATTCCTGAATAAAATTTTATTTGGAACCGTTTCAAAATTGATTTCCTTATAATAAATATGAGTGGATTAAATTTGATCTTTGGTTTCACTTGATATCTATTTAACTAATGTATATCTCTACCAGCAACATAGATATCTATTATTCACGTATCTGTCCACCCATACCTATCTCTCTATTTAATATATATATATATATATATATATATATATATATATATTATATATATATAATATATATATCACACACACACACACACACACAGGGTGGCGCAAAAGTCGCGCATCAGAGGAATTTTCAGTGTTGACTGTAATGTATTATTTTTTTTTCTTTACGTAGGGGATGGCTGCAAAATTAACAATAGACGAGAGGGTGAGCTTGGTTTTAATGCATGGACTATCAGGTACTACAAATCGATGAATCGGTGCAGAATTTAAATTCTGCACCGATTCATCGATTTGTTGTACCTAGTGTTCCATACATTAAAACCAAGCACACCCTCTCGTCTATTGTTAATATCGCAGCCATCCCCTACCTAAAAGAAAAAAACAATATATTATAGTCAACACTGAAAATTCCTATGATGCACGACTTTTGCGCCACCCTGTATATCGACGAAATATAATGTACAGTAGACGACTGATTATTTTAGGCGGTCCGCTTCTACGAAGGAAAAGAAAATTGAAGATATTAAAATATTCTAAACGGTAAAATTTCAAATCTACCCGGTTTAGCGACCTGGAGGCAGGCGGCATCGAAGAGTATCTTGAGAGGAAACCCTTCAGATGACTGAAGCTGCCGCCGAAGCCGAGATACATAATGATGGTGACGCAGCAACGCCTCCAGCCGAGATGCCTTTGTCAGCAATGAAGAAGTTTGTCGAATTTATGAACATTGAACTTGCTGACAGTGAACCCAATTTCAAACGGACATCAAAGACTATCGCTTACGCGAAGAAAGCCCGTGAAGTTTACTTCAAAGACGTCAAAGTCTCGGTCTCGCCAGAAGAAAATTAGACTTCTTCGGTTCAGTTTAGTTTAATAAAGTTCGATGTCATCCTTCTTCATTAATTATATTCATTCAAATATACAGAATGTGTGATAAAAAGGAAGGAATTTGGTTTAATTTTATTGCTTTCATTATTTTATGTACAAAATTCATCTTGGAAAGTATCTACTTTTTTCTCATAAAAATGTTAAAATTCTACGTGGTCCAAATCTGCGCGGAGTCTCCAGAAACGTATCCTCGCATGGAAACAGTCGTCCACTGTATGCAAAGAATTTGCATCAACAAACGATTTATTCCCAGAGGCATCATACATCTCTATAAAAATTGTCTTTACGTTTACAAAACACGCTAAAAAACACGCTTTAAAAAACTCTCTATAAAACACTAAAAATACACTTTAAAAACACGCTTCAAAAATACGCTTAAAAAGGGTATCAAAGCAATTTAGCGAAAATAATTAAAAGGAAGTGAGAAAAATTGTCATTCTCCAAAAATGTGACTTCTGAGGCCATTAATTTGCAACTATAATGAGGATCTCTGTCAAAAAAAAAAAAGAAGCTGCATCAGGAAACTAATTGGAAGGCCATCTTTCTCAAGTTCTTAATTCTAAAAGTAATTTTTTTGTTTCATAATTCTATAATTATTCTACGGACATAAAATGTTATGGAAAACAATGCTGATAAGGAGAATTCGTTTCATTCATAAATTTTGTGTGTGTGTTCCACCCCATCCCAAAATGAAAATTATTATTTATTTCTATCTCTTTAGAATAATTAAAAAAAAAAAATTAAATTCAAATAAGAAATGGAAGAGAAAGAAAAAAACTGCCTTTGAAATAATGGGTCAATCATTCCACACATTTTATTTTCTCTATTTTCTAAATCGCTTGAAAATACACCAATGAACTAATTATATATATATATATATATATATATATATATATGACCAATTTCCACGCACTTTTGAATCAAAATTAATTTCTTAGATAAATAATACGCCATGGGGCTGAAATGTCTTTTGAGCTGTAAGTTTGAACTTTCTGCGCTTCACATAACCGGATTTTTCCAGTTTGAACCTCCCCTCCTTGTATAAAACCGCTTTTAAACGCCTTTGTATAAAACTGATGGTTAATGCAGTTTCGAAAATGGCGTCTGACAGTGATGTGCGTCGTAAAGAAGAGCTGTTATCGAGTTCTTAACCGCAGAGAAGGAAACCGTTGGAAATATTCACAAACGTTTACGAAGATGCTGCTGTTGATCGAAGCACAGTTGGACGCTGGTCTAAACGTGTGAGATCATCGGAGAGAGAGAGAGAGAGCCAGCCTCGATGATGAGCCACGTAACGGTCGCCCGGCATCGGCTGTGACATCTCATACTGTGCAACGTGCTAACAGCATCATTCGATCAAATCGGCGCGTCACTTACAAGGCGCTATCACTGGAGCTAGGAATTAGTGAAGGAAGTGTGAATACGATAATTCAGCAACTGGGATACTCAAAAGTGTGTTCACGGTTTGTTCCTCGCCAACTGACTGACAAGATCATCACAAAGCCCAAAGAAATTGCTTCCGAGTCGTTGGTTCGATACGAGACAGAAGGGGATGACTTCCTTTCACGAATTGAGACTTGGTTACGCCACTTTGAACCTAAAACAAAACACCAATCCATAGAGTGGCATCACGCAGACTCCCTACGCAAGAAAAAGTTCAAAATGGCTCCCTCTACAGGAAAGGTTATGGCCACCATCTTCTGGGACATGAAAGGGGTGATTCTGTGAAGAAAGGACAAACAATCAACTCGGAGGCACATATTGCTACCCTACAGAAACTCCAGAGACGTATAAAGCGAGTTCGACCGGAGAGAAAACTGGAAAACGTCCTTCTTTTGCACGATAACGCAAGACCACGCAACAGTTTGCAAACAAGAGGGGCCATCACAAAAATGCGCTTGACTGTGTTACCCCACCCTCCATACAGCCCGGATCTGGCACCTTCACACTTCCATTTGTTTGGGCCAATGAAAGATGCTATTCGTGGAAGAAAATTTCAGTGTGACAATGAGGTTGATGAGGAGGTTAAGAGGTGGTTCCAGCGGAACCCAGCAGACTTTTATCAGGAAGGAATAAAGGCCCTATGTAACTACTTGTGTACAAAATTTTTGGAACTTACAAAGAAACTCGAAAAGAAAAAAAAAAGGTGGGGCAAAATATATTGAGTGGCCCTCGTAATTATTACTGATTTTTGTTACGTACAAGTTTTGTTTCTTTGTGCGTATCCCTTTACAGTTAGTAAGATACGCTGTATAGTACGAGCCTCTCCCAAAAAGGCTGAATACCACTGCTTTGTGTATATACTGTATACCCTGTTCTTTGGTTCTTGTAACAAGGTGTCTTTTTTTCTGTATTAGAACCTATAGCTTTACGTGGGATCCGAACCAATTATGGATCGCTATTTCATCTTAACATCTTTCATATATCCAGCAGCTGAACAGACCCAGCGTCGCTCAACCTCGCTAATCGAACGAGGAGCGATGCACCCACATGGTGACAACGTAACTCGTGTGTGTCACGCAGTAGGCCCCCTACACCAGTATCCTCCAAAAATCTTATATAGAATAATCTGCATGAATTACTTACTATTCAAGATGAAAGCTGCATCAAGCGAACCAGATATATACAGTATGATCCAAAAGTCACTCTTAACACTTTTAGCAGGAACAAAACTAAAAGTGTTAAATGAATCACACACACACACACACACACACACACACACACACACACACACAGGGAATTCTTTGTAGAATTGGGTAACATGTGCGAGTCGGCCAATTTAAGTATAAGTGATGTAGATGTATTCAGGGTAACCAGTGGTAATTTTACATACGTCAGTGATATGAGTAGTACCACCAGGTGGATTGATCATTGTCTCACTAGTAATAATCTAAAGGATCGAATTGTTAGAGTTCATATTCTGCATGATTTCCTTCTTTCTGATCATAGACCATTAGAAATATTAATTAACTTTACCAATTAATGCTCAACACGACTTAACAAGAACGCAATAGGTAAGAATAATCGCGTCGATTGGTCCAATGTTAATATGCAGCAGAGAATAGAATACAAGAGAGAACAAGTCACCTCTTTAATAATTTAGAAAATTTACATCTTGCCTGTAATAATCCTTGCTCAAATGATTCTCACTGTAAACTCATAGATAGGTATTATAGTAAGATAATATCCCTGTTAAGAGAAGCAGGAAGCCCCCTGATTAAGTCGTACAACTATCATACTAAGATTATTCCTGGATGGAATGATTTTATTGCCCCCTGAAGAGGGAATCGAAAGACGCCTATGATTTGTGGTGCTTTCATGGTAGACCCAGATTAGGACCAGTATACATGAATATGTTAGAGTAGGGGTCAGTTATAAGGCGGCCATAAGGCGATGTAAACAGGAAGAAGAGTCTATTCGAGCATCAAAACCTGTGAAGCTCGCATAAATAACGATAATAAAAATTTTGGAAATTTGTTAAGAATCAAACTGGTGTCAAAAATGTCCTCCCTCCGACAATCGATGGGGTGTCGGGGAGGATGAAATTGCAAAGCTGTGGAAAAACCACTATTCTAACATTCTTAACAGTGTGAGTAGGGATAATCTTAAGATAGATTGCAGCGAAACGATTGTGGGTGGGACAAGGGAAAATACTTTGATATTTTCTGAAGTAAAGAGAGTAATTAAAGAGTTAAAGACTGGTTCTGCGTCAGGGGTAGATAACTTATCGAATGAGCACTTAAAATATGCAAATGACGTAGTATGTCTGCATATATCATTGCTCCTATCAGCCATGCTTGCTCATAGCTATATCCTTGCAGAGTTCATGAGGGTATACAGTATATCTTGCCCCTGGTCAAAATAAGTACGGAGATATTCTGTCCAGCAATAATTACAGGCCTAATGCTGTCGCTTCCTGCTTCTCGGAACTACTAGAAAAACTCTTGTTACTCCGATTAAATGATTTCCTGTGTACATCTAATCAGTTTGGCTTTAAAAGGTCCCACTCAACTGACCTGTGTATCTATGTACTTAAAGAAACAATATCTAAATACATTGACAGTAATTCAACTATTTATAGCCGTTTCCTAGATATAAGTAAGGCATATGATAGGGTGAACCACAATATTTTATTTGCAAAACTAGAAGACAGGAAGGTTCCCATGTACATATTAAATTTATTGAAATTTTGGTATTCCCACCAATCTTTCACTGTTAGGTGGGGCAATGTACTATCCGAGTGTTTTGGCTCCTCTTGCGGGATGAGACAAGGCTCCTTGCTCTCCCCTATGCTGTTTAATGTGTATATCGACGGATTAATTGTTTCACTTAATGAGGCAACAGTGGGATGTTGTATAAATAACACAAGGATAAATAACTTAGTTTATGTCGATGATATGGTGTTAATAAGTCCCTCTGTTAAAGGTCTGGATCGGCTACTAAAGGTCTGCGAAGTGTATTCGCAGAAACATGATATTCTTTTTATATTATAAAAACTAAGGTTATACAATTTCATCCTAAAAGTTGTAATCAGCCAGCTGATATAAGGTTTAAAATGAATGGTGAAGTAATTGAGGAAGTACAAGAGTTTAAGTATTTGGGTCAAACTATTACCAGCTCCTTCAGTGATGACTCGGATATAAGAAAACAATCTCGAAGCCTGTGTGCAAAAGCGAATATGACCATAAGGAACTTTCGATTCTGTACAAGTGAAGCCAAAGGCACGCTCTTTCGTACTTTCTGCAGTAATATATACGGACAGCAACTCTGGGTGAATTATAAAAAAGGTTCTGGCAGAACCCTAAATTTGCTGTACAACAGGTCTTTTAGACTCTTACATAAATTACCCCCCGAGATGCTCAGCTTCGCAAATGTTTGCTACCCGCAACGTCCCGAGCTTCCCGGAAGTAACAAGACGTGCTCAATAAAA
>JAJOZX010000872.1:147500-172500 GCA_023014485.1 Bathynomus jamesi | reverse complement strand
GGGGGCCACATAATTAGCTTGGAAAGACTGTATCAAAGAATAAACTCTTTGATCATGTGTGTCCGCAAGACGTGGATAGTCTCGAGGCATCCTCAAAGAGTGTCTTTCTTTCTCGACTAAAGTGAATTAAGATATTTCTTAATTATATTTTAAAGTTTTAATTTAGGGCACTATCATTGTATTAAGACCACAATTAAAGTTTAACTCGGGGAATGCATACAGGGTGTTCCATAAATCATTGTAGGATTATGTATATTCATTACATTTAATCCTACACTGATTTATGGGCTTTATTTATCCTTCTCTACTTCATCTTCTTACTTTCGAAATTAATGAAACATTTGATATTACTAAATAAATTATACTTCGGAAGGTCATTTATCTTTAAATATCCAACGTTTCGTTACAATCACTACGACTTCTTCAAGGCAACTACAAGACAAAGGTAACAAAGTTACGATACAATGAGGTTATTTTTCGTCTGGTTGAACGAACCAATCGGAATTCACAGAAGACAAGGTTGCACAGAGAACGATTAAACCTAAATACTTCCTACTTTTCTTTACGCATATATAAAGCGTTATGTTACCACTGTTCTATAGCTGCTTTGAAGACGCTATAGTGATTACAATAAAACGTAGGTCTATACAACGGGTTACGTTGTGGCCAGTTAAGCGACATTCGGCCTGGGTAGTAGTTGGATGGGGGACCGTCTTCCGTGTGTAGATTATATAGCGACCCGTGATTCGGATCCCACGCAAAGCTGTAGGTTCCTTCCTTCGTATGACCTTAGATGTTGCGGAGGAGGTTAAATAACCCCATCGTCAGCATGGTATATAGAGTTGTATTATTTCCTCATGTGTGCGAGTATAATATTCTGAAGTATAGGTTTCAGCGAGATGCTATACACACATTTCATCAAATACAAAAACGTCTGATACCAAAGAACCCATTTTGAAAAGTGGTTTAGATTAAGAGTCTTCTCTGAAAGAAAACTTATCTCTCGAGAACCATCATTTACATCCTTTACCGCTGGATTAGTCCCCTAAATCCAGAGTTCCAATTTAATCTCAGATTTTCTCTCTCTCTCTCTCTCTGAGAGAGAGAGAGAGAGAGAGAGAGAGAGAGAGAGAGAGAGAGAGAGATTCACTGACGTAAAAAATGCTTTAAAAAAAAAAGAAAACCCTTCCCATCAGCAAGTTCCTAAATTTAATGCAACATTTACTCTCTCTTTAATTTCTTCGATTATAAACAAAGTAAAAATGTTTTGATTTTAAGTATCCATTTTATGTAATTTATCTCCTTCCTAAATCATTATTTATCATCAGTCAAAAAATAATGAGTGCGTTTTCTCCTTAAAAGGTGTAGACGAAGAAAAGCATCTTAATTACACAAGTTTTCAGGAAATTTTTCACCGTTTAAATTAAGTCAACGAAACAGAGTCGACACGCATTAATTCATGCACGGATCGCAGAATGGAGGGTGATGAATTAAAGCGAGGATGTCGTACCAGCAGACGTAGCGGATGTAGTAAGACGTGGCAGACGACGTGGGAGGACGTGGTAGATGTAGCAGGAATGGTAGTCGGAACAAGCGAGGTAAGACGTGGCAGACGTGACAAAACGTATAGTAGACGTGGCAGTCGTTACAGGTGTTAAAACGTAGCACTCGTAACAAACGTGGCAAAACGTGGCAGTCGTAACAAACGAGGCAAGACGAGGCAAGACGTAACAGAGGTGGCAAAATGTGTCTGTCAGACGTAGAAGAAGAATGAGGCCGCGGAACGTCTGAATTTAATACCATTAGCCAGCAACGAAATAATAGTCTGCTTACTTTATTGTCCCTTCGATGGCATTCCCTTGCGTGGCACTCGAGTGGGGTTAGGACGGATGGGGTACGGGGAGGGGGGTACCAGGGCGGCGGCTATTGAGGTGGTAGGATTAAATAAAGATTAAGATAGACTGAACGAACGTATCTGAAAGAGAGCGAAGTCACACGAGCGATCCCAGGAACGAATGAATGAGACACGAGCCGTAAAATGTAGAGATAAATAGTTTGCAAGCGTCAGAAGCAATTGGCACTTCACCTGTAGAAGCTCTTTCCCTATTATCCCTATCACCCACAGCCCCAGTATTGGGGACTATCGAAGTGGAAATAACGCGAACTCTTTCGAATTCGGTCTTTGATCTGAACAATATTAGACAACTGAAATTAAGAAATAGCTGACCTTTAAAGAAAGCAAGATGCCATTTTCAAAACAAATTCCAACAACGATATAATTTTTCCATTAATTTTGTAATGATACCGTAAAAGGCAGACATTTTATATATATTTTGGCCATTGTCGTAACACCGCTTCTCGTCGATCAGCGAAGTTAAGCGACACTGGGTCTGGAGAGTAGTTGGATGGAGACGGTCTTCCTCGTCTAGATTACGTAACGACCCATAGTTCGGATTCTTCGTAAAACTGTAGGTTCCCATCGTCATAAGACCTTAGATGTTGCGAAGGAGGTTAAACAACCCATTATTATTACATTATATACGTTCTGTGTATCAGAATTATAAGATTCCAATAATTTAAATACAAAAAACAACCTTTTTCACTAAAATCTACAATCAGTTTAATGATTCATTTATTAGTAATTAATATACCATTATTTTGACGTGTTAAAACTTCACCTTCTGGGAGTACCTCGGTTAACCTTGGTTTTGCTTCCGCCCGAATTGTTCATTCTGACGAAGGTCTAGCTTGTCACTCCACCTTAGACCTACAGTTTAACGGAATCCGAACCACACCCCACCAGCAGCCCAGCGTCTTTAACCACTAGGCTACCCAGAGGGTAGTATTTCAGTATTTTTATTTCGTTCAAATTTTACATTTTTAATTAACAGAAAAGTTAAATTTTTTAAAAATAAAAATGATTTATTGTGTCAATGATAATTTTAATTTGTATTATAACGTTTTATTTATTTTATTGAATAATGTTGGTCGTACAAGTAGTAGTCCACAAATTATTATTTTTACAAATTCAATTATATTTCAATGGAATTTGTAGAGATAATTTATGGACACGCTGTATAATGTTAAATAATGATAATATTTGGGGTTGGTTTATTACCTCCTTCGAAACGGTAAAAAGTGACGTGACAGGAGGTCTCCAGCGTGACATGGGATTTGAACCGTCTGAACACAGAGAAGCGTCACTCATCAAATTAGTGGACAAACCCAACGTCGCTTAACCTCGTTGAACTAACGGGAAGCGATGTTGTGATGCGACTACAACGTAGCCCTATATGATGTTAGATACTGTCACAACCACGAGAAACATCATAAACGTATACCCAACGAAAAAGTAAATGAAGTTAATCTTAACTCGTATCCCATAACTTGGGTGAAATATACCCTCGATATAATTTACCATGACTATGAAATAGGGGTTAAATGTGTGCTTCACAATGTTTTCGTTATTTTCTTTGAAAGTTTCTTTATATTGACGATATATACAGTATATTAATACGCATTTACAGAATGCTACATAGATAAAAGGAACTTCCTCTAGTCAAGTGTGATGAGAAATACCAGGTGTTATACCTCACTCAGAATCTGGTCACAAATTGAAATTTTTGGCAAAATTTTCTCTCTCACACACACACACACACACACACACACACCAAAGAGAATGAGAAATAAATGTTCTTACATCGCGACATTATTTTCTTCATAGAGTCTTTTGAATCTATTCTGAGCATAAAATTTTATTTGGAAATGAGTCTGAATGGCAATGGATAGAAAACGGGTAAAGGAAGCGGTATCTAATATAATATTTATTTGATAAAAAGGTATCATCATCGTCTAAGATTATCTTCGATTCAATATTTTTTTTTTGGAGAAGTGAGAATTCTTTTGTCGTAACATTTTTAATATAAGGTTCGCTATATGTAGATCGATACTGTAGATATACAGATAAGTAGTTAGTTAGTTAGATAGATAGATGTACCAGGTACTGTATATATATATGAGTGGATGTTATGAATATACAGAAATAGATTCTAGGTACCTTGGAGATTTTATATATATATATATATATTATATATATGAGAGAGAGAGAATTACAATCTTATACATAAGTTACAATGTTTATCTGTACAATATCTCTTCAACAGATATACTGTATACAAAAGGTCTCTTTCTACTAACTTCCTGCTTCCTACCCTACTTCCGTTTTTCATTAAAGCCTAATAAAAGGGTCCATCTATACAATATTTCTGCCTTGTCGTATTCTCCCTGTAAAAAACGTACATTTCGTAAGACCTCACGTCATCCTATAAGGCGGTATGAGAAAGAAAACGATAAACAAGTAATTGAGATACAAAATGGTCCTCTGGAGCGTGTCTTAACCCTTCTTAAACATTTAATCCAATGCTTATTATATGGTCTTCGCGAGTCGCGACACACTGGATTTCATCCGAATTATACGAAGAGAGGATACAGGGTAATCCAAAAAGTTCTCAGAAATAACTTGATTTTTTTTTTGGGGGGGACGCATTGTTTAATCACCCTGTATAATATTTTTTATATCGCTATAACGGACAATCAGAAGGCATGTTTATCGCTCTGAATTCTACAGTATCTAGTGTCTGTATATCTACTGTATCTGGTATATCTATCTACATGTATATCTGCGGCATCTCTACAAAATTTACCGTCAGGATTCGAACCCGGGACTTCTTGATTAGAAGTTGCAGGGATTGCCAACGAGTTACTAGAGGCTAAAAGTTAATCTGTGTGTGTGTGTGTGTGTGTGTGTGTATGTGTATGTGTACACACTCATAAGTATTCGTACACAGAAATATTTAAGTTATATTCGTCTTCATCTTTTATACCATGCATAGGATAGTTATGAAAAGTTCACTGTTCGTCTGAAAAAAATTATTAAATAAAAAAATATTAGTTTAACTCGAACATATAATGTAAAACATCAAAGAATTTGACGAAAATAAAAAAAGTTAAAATGCAAAAGTTTTCGTACATTTACTTACAAAATTATTTAATACTTTGTGTGTCCACCTTTTGTTTGAATGACTTCAATGACTCGTTTTAGGTATATTTCTTCAAGGTTTCGGCATCCCTCAGTAGAAATTTTAGCCCATTCTTTTGAAGAAAATTGTTGTAATTCATTCAGATTCGAAGGGTTTCTCTTGCGGACACCTTTTTTTCAAATCAAACCATAAATTCTCGATTAAATTGAAATTTGGGGTTTCACTGGGCTATTCGAGAAGCTTAAAATTCTTTTGTTGAAGCCATTTCATGGTGGTCTTACTTTTATGTTTTGGATTATCATCTCGTTCCAATACTCGACTGAGACCCATTCGCAACTCCCGAACTGAAGGCAATACATTTTCTTCTAAAAAATTTTATATTTCTTCGAATTCAAGATTCCATTGATGATGACGAACTTTCTTTGACCAGAAACAATAAAGCATCCCCCAAAGAAGCAACCTACAATCACCATGGTGAGGGATGTTTTTTTCCTCGAATGCAGTATTTGATTTCTGCCAAACATACCTTTGCTCGTTGTTCCAGAATAATTCACTTTCGGTCTCGTCTATCCAGAGAACTTTCTCCCAGAATGTAAATCCATATTTTTGATGATCCTTGGCGTACTTTAAACGAGCTTCTTTGTGCAACCCTTCCATGCAGAACATACATTCTTAATGTACGATGTACAGTAGAGGGATGGACGACGATCACAGACAGTTTTAATGTTTGGCAAATATCACCTGCAGTCACTCGTGGATTCGCAGCAGCCATTCTTTCAATCCACCAAGCTATACGTTCTGAAATTTTGCAAGGTCGTCCACACCTTGGTAGAGAGCTTTCATTTTTTCCAAAGCCTTTCCATTTCTTTATAACCGCAGCAACCGTCGTAAATGGAATTCGAAGTTCTCCTATCTTCCTATAACTCTTTCCAGACTCGTGTGCAGCAATAACAGATCTCTTGAGATCTGTAGATAGCTCTTTACCGCGACGACCCATTGCTTACCAATGGCTTGTCCAGTCATCCGTCTTCTATGAAGATTCAGAGAGAGAATTCTAGAATTCAGATTTGCCATCTGTCTCTAATCAATAAACAGCCAACTATTGATAAAAATCTTAAATTCTTTAAGCCTAAGGTGGACACACAAAGTAGTAAATAATTTTGTAAATAAATGTACGAAAATTTTTGTATTTTAACTTTTTTTTATTTTCCTCAAATTCTTTGATGATTTACATTATATGTTGGAGTTTAACTAATTTTTGTATTTGTTAAATTTTCCCAAATGAACATGAACAGTAAATTGTTCATAATTATCCTATGCATGGTACAAAAGATAAGGAGGAATATAACTGAAATATTTCTCTGTACGAATACTTATGAGCGTCAGTGTGTATATATATGTTATAATGTTTCAGACCAACAAAGACCCTAGGATCCACTCATGGCTGGTCTACTTAACTGTGTTCGTAATTGTGTATTGCGCATGTCCTCCGTGGTGGCGGGGGGGACCTACAATTTTACGTGGGTTCCGAACCACAAAGAACATAAGAAATTTTTATAGTGTTGTTAATCTCATAGCAAGAGAGTAATAAGACAATCAGCTTAAGGGATTCATAGGTTCTGACTAGGTCTTTATTTGAATCATAAACAAAGATTGTGTGTGTATATATATATATATATATATTTGGGATGAATTTCACAATTAAACACGTGAAATGAATGAATGGTGCAAACCCACAAGGAAAAAGAAAAATGATTCCAAGGCCTTTCGTGTATTCAGAGCTACACCTCGTCAGGGAATGAAGAGAAAAGGCAAGATGCCCATAAATATAGAGAACGTAGCGGAAACCAAAACAATTAGCACATACTTAACAAGAGTTAATGAGAGGCAAAAGGAATTTTAAGAGGATATTGTCAATTTTATATATTCCCGCACTGTTATTGAAATTGTTTTTAGAATGAATAAATGCACATTCTAGAATATTTCTTTCTATTATATCTCTGTTTTCAACAAACGCTTTAGAACTATCCCACTTGATGTTATGATTACATCTATACATATGGTTAAACAAAGCATTGGAATTATTAGCTGTTCTACAAGCATATTTATGCTGTTTTACCCTAATATCTAACGTTTTACCCGTTTGGCCTATATACTATACCAAGTTACATTGTGTACATACGATCGAATACACACAACCAACAACATTATCCGGGCTATTCTTTATTAGGCGTGATTTAACAGTATTATTATACTTAAAGACTACATTAATGCCAATTGCTTTAAGTAAAGTCGGAAGATATTGAAAAATAACATGGTAAGGTAGGCTAAGGATATTTTTACGCTCAAATTCCTTTACAATTACGGTACATTATTACTTATTCTTGGCTTTCCTAAGACAGTTATCTAAAAATGAAATAGGATAACATAATTTAGTACCAATATTCATGATATTGCATAACTCGGAATCTAAAAATTCAGGACTGACAACTCTCAATGTTGACTTATTTCTTGGTAGGCTCAACAATTTAGTCCCATCTATTAAGTTCACATTTGAAAAAGAAAACGATGGAAGCCTATCTTTTCTGGATCTAAAAATTTGGAGATGCTCTAATCAGTTCAAATTTGAAGTCTATCGCAAGCCTACTAATAATAACTCTTATGTACATTTTTATTCTGACCATCATCCTTCGATTAAATCCTCTATTTTCTCTGCTATGTTTCTTAGAGCATTGAGAGTTGTCAGTCCTGAATTTTCAGATTCTGAGTTATGCAATATCATGAATATTGGTACTAAATTATGTTATCCTATTTCATTTTTAGATAACTGTCTTAGGAAAGCCAAGAATAAGTAATAATGTAATTGTAAAGGAATTTGAGCGTAAAAATATCCTTAGCCTACCTTACCATGTTACTTTTCAATATCTTCCGACTTTACTTAAAGCAATTGGCATTAATGTAGTCTTTACGTATAATAATACTGTTAAATCACGCCTAATAAAGAATAGCCCGGATAATGTTGTTGGTTGTGTGTATTCGATCGGATGTACACAATGTAACTCGGTATAGTATATTGGCCAAACGGGTAAAACGTTAGATATTAGGGTAAAACAGCATAAATGCGCTTGTAGAACAGCTAATAATTCCAATGCTTTGTTTAACCATATGTATAGATGTAATCATAGCATCAAGTGAGATAGTTCTAAAGCGCTCGTTGAAAATAGAGATATAATAGAAAGAAATATTCTAGAATGTGCATTTATTCATTTTAAAAACAATTTCAATAACAGTGCGGGAATATATAAAATTGACAATATCCTGTTAAAATTCCTTTTGCCTCTCATTAACTCTTGTTAAGCATGTGCTAATTGTTTTGGTTTCCGCTACGTTGTATATATTTATGGGCATCTTGCCTTCTCTCTTCATTCCCTGACGAGGTGTAGCTCTAAATACACGAAAGGCCTTGGAATCGTTTTTCTTTTTCCTTGTGGGTTTGCAGCATATATATATATATATATTATATAACCATTTTTAATAGTTTTAGAAGTAAAAAGCGAAGTTGAATTTAAAATTCTGTTGGTTCGAGACAATAACGGCTCCAAATTAAAGAAGCGAAAGTAAACATATCATTTAAAAAGTGAAGTAAAGGAAATGAAAATGAGGATGAAAAGCTGCAAAATAAACAGAGAGAAACGGAGGAAAACATTCTTTATTCGCTCGACTTTTGCGATGTCGTTTTTGTATACCCAAAATTGAGTTTGTCTTCGTTAACAAAGGGGAAAAAAATGTTTGTTCAACGCAATCACCATTTCTGATTGTGACGCGCGTTTACGCGTACGCATCACTTTTACTACATTATTATTTCACTCGTAACCCGTACTCCCCTTTCTTTACAACTTCCCGTATCTTGTTTGTTGTTTGTCCTCTCGCGTTTGCTTGTCGACTTATACCCATTTGGTCAGCGAAATATTCTATCCACATTCTAATAAACTAAACTAACATAACAGGAGCCTAACGTAACCCGAGTTTAACATAACATAACCTAATCCAAAATAACTCGTCGATTAACTATCATCTCGAGAGAATATTTTGATCCCCATCTCTCCTTCCTTCATGGAGAAATGTTTGAGCATATCCTTTTTGCTTCAGTTAAAATATACTCAATTTCCTCTCGTCCTGACCTCGTTCCCAAGATTACAGTTTAAAGGTAGCAAAAAAATAGTCGACTCGTACGACTGGCATTTTCGCTATCTTTTATTTTTATAATGTTTCATATTCTTTTATATTCTTTTACACGTCCGTATATTTCCCTCGCCAGTAACTATTCATTTACAATTTCTCGCGTTTTCATTTTTTTATTTAACAATTTTTCTTTCCCAGTTCTATATAGAGTAACTCTTATCA
The DNA here is from genome assembly GCA_023014485.1 of Bathynomus jamesi. Lineage (NCBI taxonomy): Eukaryota > Metazoa > Arthropoda > Malacostraca > Isopoda > Cirolanidae > Bathynomus > Bathynomus jamesi. The sequence continues at coordinate 163,057 of JAJOZX010000872.1, read as the reverse complement.
CTTAATCTACGCTCGATTACAGTTCTTGTACCTCGTGTTTCTCAAAATTCCCCCCCTTTCTCAAATTAAGCAAGGAACGTAGCATTTTTTTTTCTGTCTTCGTAAGCCCCCTCCTCTCCCCCCTTCCACCCAATTTTTTTCTTAAATCTTCTTCACTGACTTTCCGTATAATGATACTTTATTTCTAGTTTTTCTTTGGCTTCAAAGTTTCTATTCATACATTTTTCTCTTGATTTACAATACGCCCCTCTCTCTCTCTTTTTTATATATATATATATATATATATATATATATATATATATATGAGGGAGTTATCACTAATTTAACATAATTAAAATACCAGTTTTGAATTTATACAGAATTTATAGTCAGATGTACTTTTTGGTACACTTTGGTGAAAAAAGTTCTCCAAGAAATAGAAAATAAATCGGAAGAATAAAGAACTACTAATCATTAACTAATGACTGATTTTTTTTTTTCTATTTTATTACTGTAATAAAAAAAATAATGCAGCCAAAGAAAAGTGGAACACTAACCAATTAGTAATTTTTTCCGCTTTTCTGGATTTCTATGTTCGTAGGCGAATTTTTTTCCGAAAACGTGTACTCTCTCAAGTTGTTAAAGTTAATTAATCTTGGTAGTTTAAATAGTTTTTAAGGCAAGTTTTGCTACTTTTCAAAAACTGAGTGTATACAACCGAAAAGTAAATTAAAACAATGATATCATGTAAACGAGTAAATTAATAGTGTCTGGGGTTCTTTAGACTCTTTCGTAACGGCAAAGATTATGTGACGGACGTTTCTTACAACTTTACGTGGGGTATGAACGATCAACGGGTCGTTACATAATCTAATTGCGGAAAAGGGGTCACCCATCCAATTAATGAACAGACCGAACGTCGTTTAACCTCGTTGATCTCGAGGAAAACTGTGTTCCATCGTGGCTACGAGGTAGCCAAAAGCAAATGAATGCTACATGTAAAAGGTGAGCAGTTCAATAACACTCATCTTTTGAGTATATATATATATATTAGTGGTGGACCGGATATCCGCATCCGCATCCGCACTTCTGACTGCGGATGCTATGCGGATATTACCTCTAATAAATTATGCAATTTACAATTAAATTAGCTTATAAAGTAACTTATAAGGCCCAGTCATGCACATTTCATGTAAAGTATTAATTATTAATGAAGAAACAAATATATAAACCTCAAAATATAAATACCTGGTAACAGAGAAAAATGAATGAAACCTGTTTCATTGAATTTTCTGTGGCTGAAACTCTTGAGAAAGTTATTATTTTTATCATAATGAAACATTAATATTAATTTTAATTCTTATGCATTGCCTGCCATAACAGTATATCACGAAATTTGAAAAATTGGTCATATATTCATAATTCTATATTACATTGATAGATTAACTAAATATCCGCATCCGCGGATATTGAAAAACTGACATCCGGTCCACCACTAATATATAGATATATATATATATATATATATATTTGTGTGTGTGTGTAAAGATGTGTGTATGTGTAAAGACGACGCTTGTTAGAAGAGTGTCCGCACAAGAAGAGGAGAGAAAACAAATAATGAAAAATGAGGCACCTCCCGGGAATCGAACCCAGGATCATTCGATTGCCGGTCAGACATGCTAACCATTACACCAGGATGATCCTAAGTTCGATTCCCGGGAAGTCTCTCATTTTTCATTACTTGTTTTCTCTCCTCTTCTTGTGCGGACACTCTTCTAACAAGTGTCGCTCTTTACATTAATTATACTCTCTCTCTTTGCAGTTGGAGAAAAAATATATATATATATATATATATATATATATATATATATATAATATATATATATATATAAATATATATATATATATAATATTATATATTATATATATAATTATATATATTTATTATATATATATATATATATTACATTCAAACACTAGAACAGTGTATGAATAAAGATAAAAAAAAAAAAGATAAAAATACGTTATGCAAAACAGCCTTGGAAATGGAAAGTTGACAATGAATTCCATTTTATAACTTGTTAAATGGATAAACCGAGTTGTCCCCATTGACAAATGATTCTAATGTTTATACCACATTCCAACTGGACCATCAGCAACTGTCAGATTGCTGTAAACTGACATGCGAATAGACACCATAAATTCACGAAAGAAAGTGTTGAAACGACGTGTTTGCATTGTTTATTTAATGGAAACAGAAATTCTAAATATCACATTTAATTGACGTAAAATACAATTTTACAAGGTAAAATGACGAAATATAGAAACAGTTTTCAGATATATATATAATGTGTATATATATACGAGTATATATGTGTATGCTCCTCCCACAACTTTTATTTTTCTAGTTATTTATTTTTTTTGTGACCTATATATAGTCTCGAACTTTTTATTTACTTCAGTGTTCCTGAGGATGTCATTAGACGAAAGCGCTTGAGCACCATTCTGTTTCCTTTCCTTCGTGGTTCTTTTCATCATATATATATATATATATATGAGAAGCAGTTAACTCACTCAGCTTATATTTCTGTTCGGAATCGTGCAATATCTGTTCTTCGACTCGACGAAAATTCCTTCATCAGACAAAAATGTAAAAATTTATCCAATTCTAATTTTTCGCGCTCTTTCTGGCAGGCATCTAGCCAAGAACTTCTCCGAAAAACTTTACTACTTCTTCTTTCCCTCCTCTTTTCCATTCCAACGGCTCAGTTGTCGTGTCTTCTCTTGATAAAGCTGAACTCTTTGTTCAAGCGTTCGCTTCCAACTCAACCCTGGATGATTTAGGTGTTGTTCCTCCATCTCCTCCTCCCTCTGACATAATTATGTGTAAAATCAGAATCTCCTCCAAAGATGTTCTTTCTGCCTTATTTGGGCTCAACCCCAGGAAGGCGCACGGTCCTGATGGTATCCCTTCTGATGGTGTTCTCAAGAACTGTGCTTCTGTGCTGACACCCTGCCTAGCCAAACTCTTTCGTGTTTGTCTTTCATCTGGTACTTTTCCTTCCTACTGGAAGTTCGCTTTCATTCAGCCTGTCCCAAAGAATGGTGACCCCTCTCAACCCTTCAACTATCGTCCAATTGCTTTGATTTCTTGTCTTTCTAAAGTTTTTGAAACTATTCTTAATATTAAGATTCTTAAACATCTCTCTTCTCACAATCTTCTTTCAGATCGTCAGTATGGGTTTCGCAAGGGGCGCTCTACTGGCGTCTTTCTTGCATATCTCTCTGACTCTTGGTCATCCTCCTTTAGGGATTTCGGCGAAACCTTTGCTATTGGGCTAGACAAAGCAAAAGCCTTTAATAGAGCCTGGCACAAATCCTTAATTTCCAAACTGCCCTCCTTCGGTTTCTTTCTATCTGTGCCTTCATCTCTAATTTCCTTTCTGGTCGATCTATAACTGCGGTTGTAGATGACCACTGTCCTTCTCCGAAAGCTATTTCATTTTATTCGTCAATGATCTATTACATCGCACTTCCTCTCCTATCCACCCTTATGCCGATGATTTCACTCTTCACTTCTCCACCCGATTCACAAAGCGTCCCTCTGAACAGTCATTCCATGTTTCGCGTGAAATGGCTGTGATGCACCTGACCTCTGACCTTTTTACTGTCTCTGATTGGGGTAGAGATAACCTTGTGGTTTGCAGTGCCTTAAAAACTCAGTTCTTTCATCTGACTACTCGTCACAATCTTCCACACGAATATTCCCTTACCTTCAACAATACACAACTCAATCCTTCCTCTTCTCTCAACATTCTTGGAATTTCCTTTTCTCGTGATCTTTCCTGGAAAGATCACATATACTCTCTTTTTAAAACAGCTTCTAAAAGGTTAGGTGTGCTGTACCGGCTCCGCACTTGCTTTACTCCCACTCAGTTGCTGTCTCTGTACAGGTGTCTTGTCCGCTCCTGTATGGAGTATGCTTCTCATGTGTGGGGGTGGTTCAACCCACACAGCCGTACTTGACCGGGTGGAATCAAAGGCTTTTCGTCTCATCAATTCCCCGCCTCTTACTGACTTTCTTCAATCCCTCTTTCTTCGCCTCACTCTCTCTTTACTATTGCTATTATAACGAACACTGGTCTTCTGAAGTGGCTAACTGCGTGCCTCCCCCTTTAAGGAGAGCACGCAGTACCAGACTTTTGACACATTCTCATTCCTTTTCTGTCCCATTTTAATTGTTATTTTCAATATTTCATCTACTCAACCGGTCAACTCTAGAACAATCTTCCTCAATCCATTTTTCCCCACTACGACCTCGAAGATTTCAAACACAAATTGTCCAGGGATCTCGAAAACCTTGGACCTTGATTTTAGCTTTCTTCTTCCTCCATTAGGGAAGGGGCGTTTTTGTGGGCATTTGCCCTTGGCTCCTCCTTCCCGCATAAAAAATAACTCTCTCTCTCTCTTTCTCTGACCGGTAAAGCATGGATTCGGGATACATTTGGATTACATTATGTTAAAATTTATTACATGATTTAACCTAGGTTAAATCATGGGGATTAAGGGGGCTGTAGCGGATCTACAGTCTAACAGTGAATCCGACCCACGGGTCGCCACATCATCTAAACGCAGCGGACAGTCACTTATCATACTACTACCTAGACCTAATGTCTTCGTACTAGCAGCCAGAGTCATATGTTGCAGGGGTGACCTACAGCTTAAAGTGGGAATCCGAACGAACCTCGGGTCGCTACATCAGCTGAACGTAGGGCCATCCATCGAAATCTCAATCGACCGAACGCCGTTTAAACTCGCTTATCTCTCGGGAAGCGGTATAATGACATGGCCATGACATACCGCTTTTCACTTGTGTCACACTACATGTTATATAAACAGATCCCCCCCCCACCCCACTCCACGAGCCTTTCATTCTCAAACTGCGTCCGTTTGTTTGGGAAAAATAAGTTTAGAAATGAAATTCTTCGACGTGAAAGCGGGTAATTGGAAGCAAAAAGGGCGCAATTGGAAGCAAAAAGGGCGCAATTGGAAGCAAAAAGGGCGCAATTGGAAGCAAACTAGCGTTCACTAACTTCATTTCGAATATAAAGTGACCCTGGTTTTCATTCAAATACGAGGGGCGGTCAGAAAATAAGTTTACACGGCGTATAATTTCGTAACTAAAGGACCTACATTGATTATGTTTGTATCAGGTAAATTCGTTAATCATTGTTGGCAACACTGCACGTTGATTCGGCTGCCATCTACCGTACATTGATTATACGAGTCAGTTGAATATGGCGGCTCGACTGGAACAGTGTCCTGTCATTTCTGCAACGATATTCCGAGTCTGTCAGTGGTCAAGAATTTCTCGACCGCATTGTCACAGGAGACGAGACATGGGTTCATCACCGTACTCCGGCAAAATAATGGTTACCGTGTTTTGGGACCACAAAGGCGTTTTGCTCGCAGACTTCATGCAAAAAGGCACAACAATCAATGCAGCTGCATATTGTTCAACCTGGAACGTTTACGAGCGGCCATTAAACGTAAACGTCCTGGACTGCTCCGTAGGGCAGGGCACTGTTCCAGTCGAGCCGCCATGTTCAACTGACTCGTATAACCAATGTATGGTAGATGGCAGCCGAATCGACGTGCAGTGTTGCCAACAATGATTAACGAATTTACCTGATACAAACATAATCAATGTAGGTCCTTTAGTTACGAAATTATACGCCGTGTAAACTTATTTTCTGACCGCCCCTCGTATGATTCATTAACTCGTTCTATATTTACTGGCGTGAATTTTTCACTTTTAAACCATTTCTTTTCTTAAATTCACACGTAAATCAAGAAACCAAACTTAGCGCGCAAACTTTATTATTTTCATAAGAAGATTAAGAATAAAAATACGAATAGACTCGAATTGACGGTAGGGTTCAAATTTGTTATATCAACACAACTATATTTTCTATTAGATCAGTGAAGTTAAGCGACGATGGGTCTCATCAGTAGTTGGATGGGAGACCCTTCTCTGCGTTCAGATGATGTAGCAACCTTTAGATGGATCCCTTCTGTCACATGACCTTTGCCATTAAGGAGGTTAAACAACCACAAAAAATTACTTTTTTAAATATATACGAGTGGAATATATCCGTACTGAATATCGGAATGTTCTTTTAAACTTCGATAATACATTTCTCTTAATTGTTTGCCCACCGATGCTGGAACTAAACTTCAGTGGCAATTATTTCAACCTTTTATGGTTGTTTAATGTTTATCGTACATGAAATTGTTGAAATTACGAACCTCGGAGCTATATGAAATTTCCATTTTTCAGTAAACTCCAAGTTAAGAAACCATAAGAGGATTTAAACTCTCACTATTTTATTTTTGACTTGTTTCTATTTTCTCTCTCGCTCACTCATATATATATATATATATATATATATATATATATATATTATATATATATATATTATATATATATATATATATATATATATGTATATATATATATATGTGTGTGTGTGTGTGTGTGTGTGTGTGTGTGTGTGTTTCTAATTTAATTTATTTATTAAATCAAGCGAAAATATTATTTTCATTTGAAGTATTTGAGATTAATGATGGAGCCTTACTTTAAACAATGCAAACTGTTTATGTTGAACCGTCTTTGAGTTTATATTCTGTACAAGTGAAGCTAAAGACTCTTTTCGTACTTTCTGCACTAATATTACGAGCAGAAACTGTGGGCTAATTATATAAAACATTCTCGGAGAATCCTAAATTTCCTTTATGATAGACTCCTTACAATGGTTCATAAGTTACCTCCAAGATGCTCAGCTTCGCAAATGTTCGCTAATCAAAATGTCTCGAGTCTACCGGAGGTAAAATGTAACGATTGGGTTCTCTAACTTCTTTCGCAGCAACTAAGATCATATGACGGATTGGACCTACAGCTTTAAGTGGGATCCGAACCATGGGTCGCTACATAGTTTTGGACGCAGCGGACTGTCTCCCATCCAACTACTACGCGATCCAATGTCGCTTAACTTCGTTCATCAACGGGAAGCAGTGTTACGACACTGACTACGACGTAGCCCTTTTCAGAGGCAAGAAACACGTTCATTACAGTCTAATGCAAAGAATTCAAAATTCAGGCAATCCAATTATCCAAGCTATTCATCAGTCCTCCCATCCCACGTGTCACCCAAACTTCGGTCTTCATGGTATAAAACTTCCTGAATCTACAGGGTGTCTCAGAAGTCACACCACCATATTTATAGGTACGGATAACCTATAAATATGGTGCGCGACTTCCGAGACACCTCGTAAACCCACTTTACAGTTATTTAAACTGTCAACTTTTGTTAATCTGTTAAATTTTTTTTTATGATGGAAATTAAATTTAACCAAAATGGACTTTTTTAATTTAATTGAAATTTTAAAAAAAAAATTCAATTAAAACGAAATATGGCTACTAAATATATACATTTCTTCTTATATAAACACAGTGCCAAGGACGGCTGCAGTAACAAAATGATCAAATATAGGGAATGGAAGTGCTACTTGGAGAATGATAACAACCTTTTACCTCTGAAACAAAACGGTTGAAACGAGATTCTGTCAAGATAACTGTGCTACATCGGTTTCGAGAATTACACGTGTATCAGAATGGCTTAGTATAGTGCCACCATAAAATAAATTATAAGACACACACACCACACACACATATATATATATATATATATATATATATATATATATATATATATATATATTGTGTGTATATATATTATACAATCTCTCTTTTAATAACATTCAATTCTAAATAAAAATGTTCAATCATCTAATAAAATCAGTTTGATAAAAGATCAGTCAAGTGTTTAAAATCTAAATAGTAAATAAGGAAAAATCGAATCAAATACAGGAAAACAAAAAAAAAGAGACGAAAATAGTTATTTGGAAATAAATAAATGAAGAAATAAATAGTTCCGTCATATCACGTCATATCATTAAGGTTTCAAATCCCGTATCAACATTTACTTGTTTGCCTTGTTTATCTTTAAAAAAAAATCCACTTTAATCCTCTTAAATTTTATGTCGTTTTTCAAAATTTTAAAAACAAGTTAATCCTCTACATTCGGTATATCAACAGAGAGATATTTTGTAATCCCATCCCATTTTTTATATATATATATACACACACACAAACAAGGTGTAACAAAAGTCCGTTCTCGTAGGGAAATAAGCTATAACAGAATTGAACGAGAAAATAGTTTTAACTATACATTACAAACAATACAATCAACTTACCAATTAATTCAGTACATGCTCAAATTGCATTCCATGTATGTATTACGTGTTTTCACATAATACATACAAACTCATCACGATCAATTCTGTTGTATCTTATTTCCCTATAAGAACGAATTTTTGTTACATCATGTATATATATAAAATGGTGTACCATAAGTCAGTGTTAGGATTAAATGAAACCGAACACTGACTTACGGGATCTCTCTCTTCCTCTCCCTCTCTAAGGAATAAGTTGCTAGGTCGATAAGGAATACATTTTGCGAGCTACGGGCGCTCTTAGCACCAGAATACCAGGATATCGTTGCTATCACCGAGTCCTGGATTCATATGATGGTAGGGACTACGTTGGGGAGTTCGAGATTCCCGGGTACAGAATTTTCACAAGGACCGTACGCGTGGGGAGCGGGGAGGGGTACTGATATACGTCAGGGACACGTTGAGTCCAGTTGACTGCCAGTTCCGATCGGAACGGGAGCTGCTTGGCGTCGAGCTGAACCTGGGAGGGACGAACTATAGGTTAATTTTGATGTACAGACCTCTGCATTCCTCCTTGAGGAGGATACAACCATGTACACCGAACTCTGTAGCATGCTAGGGGTGGACAGGGTGTGTGTGTGTCTGTAGTTTTAGGAGACCAACTGTCGCGGCATAAAGTGGGAAGACCGGACTGCTGATGCTGAAGGGAGGAGGCTAGTTGACTTTGCTGATGAGAACTTTCGCACTCAGTGGGTCAATGGGCCTACACGAGGCGAAAGCGTTCTAGACTTAGCATTCACGACCGAAGACAACCTCGTCACTGGCCTCACCGTTGACGAATCGTTTGCAGAAGTGATCACGGTCTGATTAGGTTCTGTGTCTGCGTCCCTCGGGCGAAGCGTAGTAACTCGAGAGGCAGTAAGCTCGATCTATGGCGTGCGGACTTTGTTGGCCTCCGGGATAGCGTAGGTGAGATGGGGTTAGAGGTCGACGGCGATGTTGAGGGAGTGTGGAGTGCATTCCGGGACCAGTTTATGGTGTTGCAGTCTGCTGATATACCCTCAAAACTGGTCACCCCTGCTTCGACGCAGCCTAAGTGGTTCAGTCGTGACATCGCTTCGGCTACCCGAAATAGGAAAGCTGCGTATAGGAGGGCGAAGGCCAATCGTTCCCATGAGAACACTGTGGCGTATTTCCGCCTGTGCAGGGAAGTGAAGGCGAAGGTTAGGCTAGCTTAAACGTAACGAAGAACTCCGGGTGGCAAGCCTCTGCAAGGGGAACCCTAAGGAATTCTTCAGTTATGTTAATAGTAGAAAGCCCATTCGGAGAATGATAGGCCCGTTAAAGGACCGAAGCGGCGCGCTGCGGACCTCCGACGAGGACATCGCTAATGTGCTAAATGAGTACTTTGCGGGAGTGTTCACCAGGGAGGACACCCGCGTCATCCCCGAGCCAGGCGTCAGGCACGAAGGTGCTGGCCTGGATAGTGTTCGGTGTACCGCGACAGTCGTTGCCGATAGAATAGACAAACTGAGCGCGTTTAAGGCTCCTGGGCCAGACCAGTTCCTCCCCCAGAGTCTTGCGGGAAGCGCGCTACCAGGTGGCTCCCCACTTGGCTACAGTCTTCAACAAATCGTTGGAGACGGACCAGGTGCCTGGTGACTGGAGGGAAACCAACGTGACCTTATCTTTATGAAAGGGGACCACGAAAGTCCAGGGAACTATCGTCCCATTAGTCTCACTTCGGTTGTTGGTAAATTATTAGAGGGGATAATAGCGGATAGGATCGTTGACCATTTGGATTCCTACAAGCTGCTTGGGGACTCCCAACATGGGTTTAGACAGCACAGGTCGTTCGTGTCTCACCAACCTGCTCGAGTTTTTCCACGTCATGTGGAGTGAGTATGATAAGAGTAGGGCGATTGATATACTTTATCTCGACTTTCAAATAGGACCGCGCGCTGGGTATCAGTGGGGAAGTAGGTAGGTGGATTGAAAACTGGCTGAAGAATAGGCGGCAGAGGGTTGTAATTAAAGGGGCTAGCTCAGGTTGGGCCTCGGTCATTAGCGGGGTTCCTCATGGTTCGTTTTGGAGCCACTGTTGTTTATCATTTATATAAATGATATTGACGCTGGCATCGTCAGTAGGATCGCCAATTCGCTGATGATACCAAGCTTGGGCCAATGTTGGGACGCTGGAGGCGATCGAGCAACTGCGTGCGGATCTAGGTAGGATAGGAGTGTGGTCCGAAAAAATGGCAAATGCCGTTTAACTTGGTAAATGCAAGGTCATGCACATTGGCTACGCCAATCCCAAGTCGGACTACAACATGTTGAGGAGTAGTATCGAGGCCACTGATTGGAAAAGGACTTGGGTGTGCTAATTACCAGCGACCTCAAGTTACCAAACAGTGCGTAGAGGTGGAAAAGAAAGCCAGAAGCTGTTGGGTTATATCAAGAGGCAATTTCAATTTCGGAACAAGGAGATTGTGCTCTCTGTACAATTCTCTGGTTCGGCCGCACCTGGAGTATGCTGTGCAGTCTGGACGCCCACCCTCAGGAAAGATATTGAGAGGCTAGAGCGAGTCCAGGCGAGGGCCACAAAGTTAATCCCTTCCGTTAGGCATATGGGCTACAATCAACGCTTACACGTCCTGAATTTGTTTTCGCTGGAAACTCGGAGGTTGCGCGGTCAAGTCATCGAGGTTTCAAGCTCTTACGCAGGTTCAACGATGTCGATTTAGAAGCATGTTCGTTGAAATGATAACTGAACTCGAACAATGGTTGGAAGTTGATTTGAAATGGTTTAGCACTAGTGTGTGTGGGAATTACTTTACTATAAGATCTGTGACACGTTGAACAGGTTACCTCAGAAGTTGTGAACAGTTCCTCTGTGGTCAATTCAAGTAAAGGACAGAATCTTGCACACTATTGAGGGTGTATGAAATTTTCCCTGGCACCCGTTGCCTTTGGTACCTTCTTGGTATGGGCTGCAAGGCCTTTTGAGGTACTTCTTTTCCTTGTAACTCTCGCTATATATATATATATATCAAAGGAATAGTTCTTTATTGGTTGCTGAAAGGAAAAACAAAAAGCTCTCCTTGATAATTGCCTCTCGTAAAGAGAAAAGTGAACATTCTCTTCGAAAGAGAAAATAATTGGAATACGAAGAAACAATAACAGAAAACAAAATAAATATAAATATATATATATATGGGGGTGGGTGGGGGGTTTGGCACTGCGTGCCAACGTGCCAAGTCGTATGAAGGTTAATTGTAAATTAGACGATTCAACAATTTCTTTGTCTTTTTTAAGAAAAGAGAATCACTTTTTTCCTCCTCTCGTCGACAGTGAATTCTGTCATACTTGTCGAACGATGTTTTCAGAAATATGGGCAAGATTTTTGTTTATTTATGCAGACTTTATAGGTTTTGATCCTTTTAGTAGTAGTTTGGATTGGGTTTCATCGGTGTAACGTTTGTTGAACTGCAGTTGATGTATTTGAACCGTTTTAATTTCAGGATTATTTACGACCGTTTCCCTTTGTCTGCCTATTTGTGCCTATTTGTCTATCTACTTGTCTGTTTCTGAATGAGTCATAACAGTGTTAAGCAAATTCAATTAAGACACTTTCAGACAAAGGAAATATTGCATTTACAACATTTGTAAAAGTTGAATTTTCTTAAATAATGATAATTTTTTATTATTATAATAATAATAATAATTTATTACTATTAATTATTTTACGGTAACTCTTTTGTTGTATTTTTATTAAAAATTATTAAAGAATTTGAGCTATAAATTACTCTCATTTCATATCAGACCCAATGAGGAAATCAAGATTTATTTCCTCTGAAATGAACAAAAGATGAAAACTAAAGTAAAAAAAAAAATGAAGTAAAAAAAAATGAATCCGAAATGAATTTAAAGAAAACCTAAATTAAATATGAAGAAATAGAAATATGAATTACACTTCACTGTATTTCACTATACAAAAATTAAGGATTAGATAAATGAGCTTCTTCGTAAAATTTTATGTCGTAGAAATAAGAAATTTCGAAATGCATTGAGCTCGAAGGATTTTTTTTTTTAATTAAAAAAAAAATTGAATTAAGGTTCCTCGTGGATTCCCTTTCTGGAGTATAAGGTCCCCCCCCCCCCCCCGAAAAAAAGCCATTAAATAAGTTCCCAGTTAGTGTCTATGCGGTCCCCAATTTGGAATCTAATTTTGAGAGAAACTTTTCCTCAACTTATTTCGACATTCGGATATTTATGGTTATAATTATTCTTTGCGTTTCTAACTAAAGAGAGATATTTTTAATTGTTTGTGTTGCGTTTACATGGTTGCTTTAAAAATATTTACATGGTCGTTTTAAACTTTTCAATGGTTCATATAACCATGGACGACAAAGGATGTTTCTCTGCGAAGTGATTTATCGTCGTTGTTACTCTTCCTTTCAAAACAAAGTTACCGTTTCGTTAATTTCCAATCCAACGTTTCGTCCGCACACTTCAGACATTTTGAAGAGAAATTGTGCATTTTTTTATAAAGTTAAAATAAAAATAATACTAAAAAATACAGCTAAATAATAGAAATAAACTTACGTGAAGCTAATCATATTTACATAAGAATATATAATTTAAAATTACAAATATTTTCTTCTATAATTTTCTATATTCAAATATTTTAATAGTGATGTTTATGAAGTTTAGTATTTCATTATATTTAATATTAATTTCTGATTCAAATTTCTCAATTAAAAGGGATTCGGATATTCATAGATCAGAACAGCTCATTTCGTTCTATAATTTTGAGGTTATTTAAGATTTCATTGGTTGGTAATCTTTCGTGTTCAGTTTTTGCGCGTTCGTATATCTTGCTTGGGTTGTATTTGTGTTGTTGCATTCTTAAACGAAGGATATTCGTCATATAACTAATGTAGGAGGAGTTACATCCTTCTTCAGAACGGTTTAAATTGGCATACACGACGTTACTCGTTTCATTATCAGAAAACTTTTCTTTTCGAAGACACATTTTGGGGGGAGGGGGTATTAACTTTTGATTTTTGATATCTTTATTTTAAAAAAATGTTAATGTGGCTTTTTATTATGCGCTTAAATTTGATTCTTTACATTCCATCTAAAGTTTCGGATTTATAATAAATATAATAATTTGTCATACGTTCCCTTCGTTATTTTTTTTCCTTTGGAGAGAAAACTTAACAAAATATTTCCCGATTGTTTCCTCCACAATATACTGCGGATAGACGTTATTTATAATTTTTATTATTATTATTTCAATTTCGATGTTGAATAGTTTCCAGTCAGATGTTATGCGCAATGTTCTATCTATAAAGTCTTGATTATAGATGTTTTTTTAGTTAGATGATACGTACGAGTCATAATTTCGTGTAAAACCTTATTTGTTGACTTTATATTGAAATACTTTTTCATCGAACCTTTTTCAATAATTTAACATCCAAAAATGGAAATTCATTATTGTTTCGAAACCAAATTTTAGTTTTACTAATATTGGAAAATATTAGTAAGAAAATAAGTATTTTGATTCATTAATCAAAATACATTATTTTCTTTTAAAAGGAGCGAAGTATCATCAATATATATATATATTATATATTGGAATTAAAATTGTGGTTTACACGTATTTCAATGTTTTCAATTTCAGACATGCAAAAGTTGGTCCTAAGGGTGAACCAGTGAGACTCCCATTCTGAATTATATATTCCTTTGTAAATGTGATTATCTCCACGTAAGTTCATTTCTCTTATTCACCTGTAATTTTTAAAAAATGTACTAGTTCCTTGAGACGTCTGAAGTGTGCGGACGAAATGTTGGCTTGAAAATCGACAAAGCTGTAACGTTGTGTTTAATTTAAGAATAGTCTTCAAGAAGATTTTTTCAGTTGAAAGAAATATTTTTCAAACTGTACAGAAGGACACAGAAAATTTATTATTTATGTTATTTTCTTTTTGCTTTGAAGAGGATAATTGTTAAGACGTACCCGACTAAATTTTACACTCGAGTGGATATGTGGAATAAAATAATTTTATATATCTCCATTTTAATATATATTTTATATCTGTTCAGAAAATATTAATTTTTATTTGGGGTACAAACCACTTTATTTATTTCTATGAAAACAGAAATGTTGTTAACGAATGAAAAAACACGATATTTAATGATTCAATGTTTTTTTTAATTGAAGGACAACGCATTTAACCCCATATTATATATATATATATTTTTTTTTTTGTGTGTGTGTGGTGTGTGTGTGTGTGTGTGTGTGTGTGTGTGTGTGTGTGTGTGATACCGCTTGCCTGAAGCAAACAAAATAAAATTCAACCATGCAAGTTTTACCCGAAGCATAAACACCGTTAGTGAATCAGAGTAGGGTGCGTGCGTTTGGTTCTTTTAACCAAACATTCTCTCTCTAACTTTATACAGTCAACCAAGTTGTAATATAACATTTTAAGCTTTATATACCTGAAATACTTGAACTTGCACAACATCTAACTATAAATTACTGTCGCTGAAAAATCATCAGAATCATAATTATTCGGTATTTTTGACACATAACACAAATGTGACACTCTTTGGCACTCAGCTTTAGACGAGACGCTTTTCAGTAAACTGAATTATACAATAAGCAACTTTCATTTTGTGTTATACACTCCAAGCTATCTTTTAAGTAAACAATACAAACCCTTCTTGTAATGTAGCTTTTTATCATAAAGACTACGATCTTACGTTTCTACATTCCTACGTTTCTACGCTCCTATATTCCAACGTTTCTACGTTCGTACCATAACTTCGTGAGAAGCTCTAAATAATTATAAGATTGTGAACATGAATGATGTATTGAGGTGAACGATAATCATAATTAAATATAGACTACACCTCAAATTGACGCTCGGAGAGAATACTAAATCAATCTTATACTCGACATTCACGTTTGCTTCTCCGACATATCATAAGCGTTATGTCGAGTACATACTCAAATTGGAATTAACACAACACGCATATATATATATATATAATATATATACAGGGTGGGCCGTAAGTTCCATACATAGAAAAATAAACATTTTTTTTATGGGACAACCATTTTTATTTATATAATATGCTCTACATGGTTGCCATTGTTTTGAAAACACATTTCAATACGTGTTCCCCACTGTTGATGAACACGCATTAGCACAGTTGACGTTATGCTTGTAATGGCGTTGGTGATACGTTCCTTTAGATGATTTATGTCTCGTATC